>CAVNYN010010728.1:961-13869 GCA_963692815.1 Nyctanthes arbor-tristis
CCCCCCCCCCCCCCCCCCCCCCCCCCCCCCCCCCCCCCCCCCCCCCCCCCCCCCCCCCCCCCCCCCCACGATAAAAGTTTCGTCATCTTTTTCTTATTTAATAGTTAATAATGTTGAATCTCGTCAAGTCTAGATCTTCTGAACACATCATAAATGTCATGATGTTATTGGGTTAAAAATATGGAGAATTTGACTAATTGGGTTGATAAGAATTTAGAATATATAACTTTATGACTTTTATATAATATCTTGGGCAAATGGGAATTCAGCTTTTGAGGTGCTTCCCTAAATACAATACACATGAGAGAGGAAAAAAATAACTTATCAACAAAGCTTAGGAACGTGTACTTAATACAATCAAGAGACCCAGCTATTGTTATCCCTTCCAAGGATTCTTTGCTTAAAATGGTAATGACTGTGCATTTTGTGGCAAATTCTTTCTTCCATTATCTATTCTCATACATCATGGGGTTATCAATCAAACGGTAGCTGTTTTTGTCTCCCCCTCATTCTTTTTCTAGGAGGGGAAAAAGTTTGTCATTAATTTCTTTATTTTAATTAATAAGATAACATTCAGAGTTTCTGTTTTTGTATTTTAATACTGATCGAATCCCGCGTTTGTGTTTAGTAAATCCATATTATGATTAATCTAGTCGCAGGGACCAAAATGTTTTGTCACAACTTTCATTTTCAAAAGGTCAAATCCGAGTATGTTTTTCTCGTATAATTGAAATAAAAATATCAAACAAAAATGGAATTCTACATGTACAATGAAACGAATGTCCACGTGTCGTTGACAAAGCTTGATAAAGGAACAGGGAAACCAATTGTGTGTAGTATAATAAGAAGTGCCAAGTGTCACTTGGAGTGGAATGGAGGAATGTACATGAAACAAGAATCCAACTTTGGAAATTAGCCTATTATTATTAGTTGAGTGGGGGAATCAATCAAATAGTGTTAAAAAGCATGCTTTGTGTTTTGAACCAATGGCTTCTCTAGAAGTGGTGTGTCGGTGCCTCTTTCCCTCCTCGAACAACGTTTCAAAGTGCTTACTCGATTCGCTCTCTCCTATCATAAATCATTTCAATTGAAAAAATATAAAGCGTTTCTTAACTTGATAAAAATTCTCTAATACTTTTAAAAGTTGTCATTATAATACCGTCCGTTTGAGGTGGCGTTGTGTTCATATATCTTATGCCACTTGAGATGGGACGACACCTCCTGTAAGTGCTATAAAAATAATATTTACTTAGACGACTGTCTATTATATTTGATAACACTCGTAAGAAACAAACTAGAGAAACACTATGCTTAGATATATTATATCAACCCAATAAAATTAAACACTATAATTGCTTCGGTTCACTAGAAAAGAACGAACGAGTTTCACATTTTAATTGAATTAATAAGGAAAAAGACAAGCTAAAGTTTCTTTCTTTCTTTTTTTTTTTTTCTCCTACAAATATATATATATATATAAGCAGAGTTTGTCTGGTTCAATTTGATTGTCAAGAACAATTAGAAATAATTTTTTCACTCATTATTTGATTCTTTTAAAAAACCAACTTGCTGACATCATTATTCTATTATTATTATATTCTTCCTTATTATTATACTTTTCCTTTTAATTATTTAATTTAATATTTTTATTTTAGAACTCTATCTATATATTACATTTTAAGTAGATATATCTCATATTTACTTAATGGATTTAAATTTTACTTTGTCTAGTTGTATAATTTCATAATTTTATGTTCTCTTACTATATTGTATTTTACTTTCTCAGCATAATATGTCCATAAAACGTACGGGGTGTGAAGCATAGTAGTCTGTAAATGCACGAGTATGAAACTAATATAGATTATGCTATCGGGTTTTATTGCCTTTAAAGGAAATAAAAAATAAGAATTAAGAAAAAAATTTATTGGTTCAATTATTATGTTTTTCCTTATTGTTATATTTTTCCTTTTAATTATTTAATTTAATATTTTTATTTTGGGACTCTATCTACATATTACATTTTGGTTAGATATATCTCAAATTTACCTAATGAGTTTGAATTACATGAAAATAGATAATCTATCAATCTTGATTTCAATATTACTTTTCCTTATTATTATACTTTTCCTTTTAATCATTTAATTTAATATGTTTATTTTGATACTCTATTTACGTATTACATTTTTTATTAGATATATATCATATTTGTCTAATAGATTTCAATTTTACTTTGTTCGATTGTAAAATTTCATCATCTTATATTCTCCTATTCCATTATATTTTATTTCGTCAGCATAATATATACGTGAAACGCACCGATGTGAAGCATAGTATGTCCGTGAAACTAATATATATTATACTATCGGGTTTTATTATATTTAAAGGAAATAAAAAAATAAGAATTAATAAAAAAATTATTGGTTCAATCATTATACTTTTTCTTTTAATGATTTAATTTAATACTTTTATTTTGAAACTCTATCTACATATTACATTTTTTATTTGATATATCTCATATTTATCTAATGAATTTGAATTACATGAAAATAAATAAGATATCAATCTAGATTTCAATATTATTATATTTTTCTTTATTATTATATTTTTTCTTTTAATTATTTAATTTAATATTTTTATTTTGGAACTTTATCTACATATTACATTTTAGTTAGATATATCTCATATTTGCCTTATAAATTTCAATTTTACTTTGTTTTATTGTATAATTTCATAATTTTATGTTCGCTTACTTCATTGTATTTTACTATGTCACTATAATATGTTAGTAAAACACACCAGTATGAAACATAGTATGTCTGTAAATATACGTGTGTGAAATTAATATAAAATTATGCTAACAGATTTTATTATCTTTAAAGGATATAAAAAATAAGAATTAATAAAAAAATTATTGGTTCAACGAAATGATGATAGACTGATAACAAGAATTTAAAATTATGTCATGAAAATAAAGAATTGATTGTATGCTACTTGCAAACGTATAGTGCACATTAATTCCTTATATGTTGTGTTTTTTAGTTTCTTTATGACATTAAATTTAACAAACACAATTTTGTTATATTTTATGTTTGAAATTTCTTTAGAACTCTACATGTACAACGCACTGATAGAAATATAGTTCTATCTAATTACCCAATAGCACAGTCATTAGACCAAATTACGCTGGTACAATTATCGACTAATTACTTTAGACCATTTTTTGCCCCGACAAATATAATGAACCAAGTTGAGTACAGGTCGTAACCAAGCACTAAAAATACAGTAAAAATTAGTAATTAAACTCAATTTAAAGGGAAAATGGTAAATTGGGATTGAAGAGTTGTCAAAAATCCAACACGTGGGGGTTGCGTAAACCCAATTAACACGTCTACTTGGAAAAAGGACGTATAAATGGGCAATTGGATTCTCTTCATTCTCTTATAGGTCATTTTTCGTCAATCCAACCAATAAAATGCTTCAAGTTTGTAATACCTTCCAGTCAAGTTGGCCACGTGTGTTTCTCGTCATCGTTCAAGCTTTTTCGATTTAGTCCTTATTATCGACGAGCATTATGTTTATATTAAAAAAAAAAAAAAAGAGAGAAAAAACAACAAAAACTTATCCTACCAATCTCATTAGCCTGTTTTTTAAAATTTATATATGTAGTACACAAATTTTTGCCACTGAACCACAAGTTCACTTGTACAACTTCAAAATCCACGTCCTGAATCGAAGGCTATGCCACGGTGGTCGTGTACGGTGATGGATGCTGGTGGACGAAAGGAGGAGTAAGTGTATTATGGTGGATTCTGGTGAGAAGGATTTGGTCGTCATAATAATAACGATGTTGTACTTCAAAAATAATAATAATAAAAATAAATTTGTTAAATGAAGTCCTAGCTAGCATATGCTTGTCGAGAATTTCCCTTTAACCCTACATGACATTTCATACATTTGGTCCAGTTGCCTATAGCAGGCCCATAATATTTGATGGACTGGATGACGTACAAGAATCATTCAGGAGCCAGACCTAAATTTTTAGGACCCATTCGAAAATCAAAATGGAAATATACTGTTACCAGGAAAAACCACGCATACACGTGATAGGTGGATGAAGATCCGGCATTCCTTTTTTCCTTTTTCTTTTTTTCATTAAAAAAAAAAAAGAACTAGGCTCGTATATTAGATTCACTTAGAAATTTTCAAATGTGAACAATATGCATTATAAAACAATTCCATTTTCGATAAGTATCACCATGTGTCTTATATTTTAAATACTTTTCACTAACGAGATACACTTGACAAAATATAAATAGAGTTAGGTATTATTTATAATTAATGACAATATGGGTAGCCAAGTAGGTAATCATTTCTCCTCCTACATACCCTAATGCAACACTGAGCTTTTTTTTTTTGATAAAAACACTTACATTTTAATTCTACATACTTGTGATTCGAATTGTATTTGTAGTGATTGAATACGTAAGTTTCGAATAAGAGGTCCGACCACATTCGAACCGCGTTCACTGCTCCTTTATATTCCCTGTTATATAAAAAAAATAATATTAATTAATTGTGTCCTATTCTAGTGTTTATTTATTTATTTATTTATTTTCTTCTTATTTTCCTGCTTACTGTTCCTTACTGTATCCCACAGCCCACCCCTAAAAGGAAAAGGAGAAAAAGAAAACCTTTTCTTGTTCAATCAAAACCATAATGGCAAAAGAAAGAAAAGAAAATTGACATATCACTGGAACCATGACGAATTTTGGAATCATGAACAGTTGAATTCAAAATTCTCTATTTTTTTCAATTATTATTATAATTTTCTTTGATCAATTTATTATTGTTAAAGCAGTTGTGGATGACACACTCTATGATGTCTAAAAGAATGTGGATAGTACATTTTTTGGACACTATATTATAATGTCTAAAAGATAATGTGACAATCACTCATTGGGTGTGTTGGGTGCCACTCAACACACTCAATGAGTGATTGTCGCACCCAACACATCCAATGAGTGATTGTCACACTGTCCTTTAGACAACATAAGTGGCCTTCAAAGGACACCATAGAAGCACCGACTGTGAATACCCCCTATAGTTGTACTACGTATGTATCACATGATGTAATGATGGTTAAGTGTCGTATTCCAATCTATTCTTTTTATTAGCACCAGTTATCACAGATTCGCCAGACTAATCCTGGGCCTTCAGGACCTCGCCCTTAGAATTCTGAAGGAAGTAAATCAGGGGATATGCCTCAACTGGGCATATGTTCCCAACACCAGTCTGTACATTACTTTGCAGAAGGGGCCTACTCCAAATAGATTCGTTCTTGTTGCTCCCAGGAGTGGAACCCCCACCCTACCGCTGGTAGCAAGACCTGTGGTAATTGTTTCTCTCAATTGACCTATGCCATGGGAAGCGTCGTGTTCCAATTTATTGTGTCGTACAGCGATGGCTATATATACTTCCTAGCAATAAGTCAGGGGCCGGTCATGTCTTTTACCTTATTTTTGGCCTGAATAATTATAATTCTCTCTTTATTATAAATTCCTCAAATAAATAGGATCAAACAAGCTCTAAACATAACAATATAGAGTGGACACACACACGCATGCATGTTTAAGAACACAAGAAATATACATTTTATGGAAACCATGTACATAATGGCAGCACGGTTGGCTTTGTTTAAGGAGGAGAGCGATAAGGTTGATGATCTTATTGAACCACAAAGGAAGGGTTTTGGATGTGTTCAAGTTGTTGGTTATGAGGCATTGGACAAGCATTAATTCACTAGTACTGCTCCGCCTCCTTGGTTGCTAGCCAAGGAGGAGGCAAAGCTTAGAGGGAGAGAGGCGAGGAGAAGGAATCAAAAACGAAAAACCAGAGCATGATGATCAGGAAATGAAGAATCTTGTGAGGTTCCGACTTAGGTTAGAAGTGTAACATGCATCACACAAGCATGTTGACTCGCGCACATACACGCATGAGTCTTCATGTGCACGACTGTATAGGAAAATTATACACGCCAAAAATGAATAATGCAAGATGTGCAATTATATATCGCTCTTTCACTCAGAAGAAATGTAAGTCAAGGATCAAAGATTCAAAATTACTGTATTTTCATTATACATTCATTAACTAGTCATTACAATAGAAAATCTGAAAATGTTTCTTATTTTTGTATATAAGCTCATCTCAAGTAAGCACAAGTTCACTTCATTGTCAACTATAATGGTGAGTTTTAAGGTTTTATTTTCAAAGATTATTTAAAAATGCAGATCCTATTTTTCCTTGGGCAACTCAAATCATGATTTCTTATTTGTCTCTTTAACAGAGACACGTCCATTTTGGGATATTTTTCAGGCCCATGGGCCCCCACTTTCGTTCCCTTCAAAACTCAAAAGTCTATTTCTTTCTCTGAAAATGACCAGAAAGCCCTTATTTTGAGTCACATTTGCTCGGTCTTTTGAAATGCCACAAATGAATATTTATTAATTGCTTTTTCATCCATTATTATTATATTCAAGAAGCAATGTTATTAATTAGACAGCTTTTTTATTAGTTAGACAGTTGATATACTTTAATATAGTACCATATAAAAATAAATTACAAAACCGCTGACTCAGTACTCTATATATAATAATCAAATACATTTATTTCCGTATTATCATAAATATCTTAGATACATAGTATAACATTATTTATTTAATGTAATAAAATACTCAAGAAATTCTATTGAACAATCATATAATATCCAATTATTTGATTTCATTTTCAAAATTGAGTATAAAATCATAACCTTCTTGACAAAGAAAGTGAAAATTGTTATATATAGGTAATTCAGGCCAATTGAAGTTTATTGCAGAGCTTGCTTATGAGATCTTATTTAACATCAAGATGTCATCTCGTCCTTACAGTTTATCTTAATTCTTAAAATATAAAACAGAGAGGACATAATTGAAACTTTTAGCAAATAAAGGCGGTTTTCCATTTCGATCATTCCGGGTCGGAGCTAAAATTATCCGCTAAGGGTATTTTGGTCAAAGGAACAAGATTCTCCTGAACAGTAAGGCGGAGTTAAATGATGATGCAAGGACTGGGGGTAAAGAGACTGACAAACGCCATCCTTTTCGTATCATTTTGGATGTGTTTAGTAAGAGGAGCAGTACTCACCCCCAATCACTGTGTATGTATATTTCGTATGTATATGTTTCCCTCGGCTCGAAACGACGACGTTGTCCGGCGGTTCAGGCTCTCATTGCGCGTTAAAAATCATAAATATCCCTCGCAAAAACACAAAAATCCAAAACCAATTCTCTTCACCTTCTCAGCAAGACGTGTACTGCTGTTACCCTTTTCAATCTTGACTACGCATTTAATTTAGTATTCAAAGAGCTCTCTCTTCATCTACCTATTAGACTCTCCTATCAAATGCATTTACATGACACAACAATGTATTGCAGTGTTATGTAGTTGTGAGCACTGAAGTCCAGTTTCAGAGCTCTTTTGCTTGTCAGTTCTGAGTTTTTGTTGTGAATTCTCGAGAAACTTGATCAATGGCGTCCAGGGTTCTTGAGTGCAGTTTGTTTGTGTTGTTGATGTGGTTTACAGTTTCCAATGCTGTTTTGGAGCAGAAATTGGAAAGCCCAGAAAGCGAAATTCTGATTTCATTCAAGAATTCTTTGAAAAATCCCCAAATTTTGTCTTCATGGACTTCTGCAACTTCGCATTGTCAGTGGGATGGGGTTTCTTGTGAAGACAACCAAGTTGTCTCACTGGTTCTCTCGACTCACACACTCAGGGGTCCTATCTCTGCCTCCCTTTTTTCTCTCAGGTTTCTTACCGTGCTGGACCTCTCTGAAAATCAGTTATACGGTGAAATTTCGCCTGAAATTGCCTCCTTGAAAAGACTAATGGTTCTGGACTTGGGGAAAAATCACTTGACAGGGAAGTTGCCGAGGGGACTAGGCGAGTTGACCCAGCTACAGATACTTCGGCTTGGCCCCAATTATTTCACCGGAAATATTCCGCCAGAACTTGGTGGCCTGGTAAAACTTTCTTCTCTTGACCTATCCGGCAATGGCCTCACCGGGAAAATACCATCCCAGTTAGGAAACTTGTCTCGACTTGAAATTTTGGCTCTTGGAAGTAACTTTCTTTCAGGTGCTCTTTTACCAGCCCTGTTCACAAACCTTCATTCTCTATCCTCTTTTGATGTCTCAAATAACTCCCTGTCGTCTAGCATTCCGCCGGAAATCGGGAAACTCACTTCACTCGTCGAGCTTTACTTTGGAAATAACCATTTCTTCGGGAAATTTCCTCCTGAGATTGGCAATCTCTCGAAACTTGAAATTTTCTCCGCGGCTTCTTGTTTTTTCAATGGCCCAGTACCTGAAACTGTTGCAGAACTTAAATCTTTAACCAAGCTTGACTTGTCTAACAATCCATTGAAGTGTTCAATCCCAAAAACTATTGGGGAGTTACAAAATCTGACTGTATTGAATCTTGTTGAAGCCGATCTTCATGGCACTATACCATCTGAACTTGGTAAGTGTAAAAACCTGAATGTTTTGCTGCTTTCTTTCAATTCTCTTTCTGGGACTTTGCCTGAAGAGCTCTCGGAGTTACCATTAATGACGTTTTCTGCTGAAAAGAACTTGCTTTCTGGCTCATTGCCTTCTTGGGTCGGAAAATGGGCCCAGATTGATTCTATTTTACTTTCCAACAATCAATTTTCTGGGCGAATTCCGGCTGAGTTTGGGAATTGTACATTGCTGAGTCACTTAAGTTTGGGCAGTAATCTATTAACTGGTGAGATTCCTAAAAAGCTATGCAATGCTGTTTCAGTTACAGAGATTGAGCTTGATCACAATTTTCTTACTGGGGATATTGGAGATACTTTTGCCAACTGTCGTAATTTGACGCAGTTAGTATTGCTTGATAATCGGATGGTGGGTTCGCTACCTGATTATCTATCTGTGCTTCCTTTGATGGTTCTTGAATTGGATTCCAATAATTTTACTGGTTTTATTCCACCAAGCCTGTGGAATTCACAGAATTTGATTGAGTTCTCTGCTTCTAATAATCACCTGGAAGGCACCCTTTCAAAGGAGATTGGCAATGCAGCATCATTTGAGAGTATTGTTCTTAGCAATAATCATATTACTGGCACCATTCCAAAAGAAATTGGAAAATTAACTTCTCTTTCTGTGTTAAATTTGAACTCGAATTTTCTTGAAGGTTCTATTCCTGTTGAACTTGGGAACTGTACTGCCCTAACGACACTTGATCTGGGGAACAACAGGCTTAATGGTTCGATCCCGGAGGAGCTCTCAGATTTGTCTCAGTTGCAATGCTTAGTTCTTTCTTATAATGATCTTGATGGGAGGATTCCTTCCAAAGCATCCAAGTATTTTCACCAGATTTATGATATTCCCGATTCAAGCTATGTTCAGCATCATGGAGTCTATGATCTTTCATTTAACAGATTGAGTGGCGTGATCCCAGAAGAACTGGGAAAGTGCATGGTCATCGTAGATCTTTTGCTTAGCAACAACATGCTTTCTGGGGAGATTCCACGATCCTTGGCACGCTTGCCAAATCTGACGACTTTAGATTTGTCTGGAAACATGCTGACAGGTAATATTCCTCAAGAATTTGGTGACTCGGTTAAGCTGCAAGGCCTGTATTTGGGGAATAACAAGCTTACGGGGTCAATTCCCGAAAATTTAGGTCACTTGAGTGGCTTAGTGAAATTAAACTTGTCTATGAATATGTTATCTGGTTCAATTCCATCCAGTTTCAGGAACTTGAGTGAGCTTACTCATTTGGACTTGAGCTCTAATGCACTAAGTGGAAGACTTCCTGCTTCACTTTCCTGTATTGTAAATCTTGTGGGACTTTATGTTCAACAGAATAAGTTGTCTGGTTCTTTAGATGAGCTTTTTAAGAAACCTATAGTGTGGAGAATTCAAATTTTGAACTTGAGTTACAATGCCTTTAGTGGGGATTTGCCAAAATTTTTGGGCAATATGTCGTACTTGATGGTCTTAGATCTTCACAGAAATGGTTTTACAGGGGGCGTTCCACCAGAGTTTGGAAATCTTGTGCAACTTGAGTATCTGGATTTCTCAGGGAATAGGCTTTGTGGACAAATTCCTGTTGAAATTTGTGGTGTTCAAAGTTTATCCTTCTTGGATTTTGCTTCTAACAGATTAGAAGGACCCATTCCAAGTAGTGGGGTTTGCAACAACTTGACAAAAACTTCACTAGCTGGGAACAAGAATCTCTGTGGCGGAATTGTGGGTCTAAGGTGCCCTTTGAAGAGCTTTGGCCAAAAATCACCCCAGTTGAATGTCTGGCTTCTGGCTTCGGGTATGGTTGGCACTGTCCTAATAATACTTTCAGTGATTATTGTGTTAAGGATATGGTCTAATAGGGGCGGCAAAACTGATGCTGAAAAAATAGTAGAGAGCAACAGGAATAGCTCCAACGATCAGAATCTCTGTTTCTTGAGCAGCAGCAGATCGAAAGAACCATTGAGTATCAACATCGCCATGTTTGAGCAGCCTCTCCTCAAATTGACATCTGTTGATATTCTTGAAGCAACTAACAATTTTTGCAAGGCAAACATAATTGGGGATGGAGGATTTGGAACCGTCTATAAAGCTACTTTGCCCGATGGAAGAACAGTTGCAGTTAAGAAATTAAGTCAGGCCAAAGCACAGGGTCAAAGAGAATTCATTGCTGAAATGGAAACTCTGGGGAAAGTGAAACACAGAAATCTCGTTCCCTTGTTTGGATACTGCTCTTATGGGGAGGAAAAAGTGCTTGTTTATGAATACATGATAAACGGAAGCTTGGATCAGTGGCTAAGAAACCGTAGTGGGACTCTTCATGTACTAGACTGGGGTAAGCGTTTTAGGATCGCTGTGGGCGCTGCAAGGGGGCTGGCTTTTCTTCACCACGGCTTCATTCCTCACATAATTCACCGGGACATAAAGGCTAGCAATATCTTATTGAATGAAGATTTTGAACCCAGAGTTGCAGATTTTGGGCTGGCAAGACTAATTAGTGCTTGTGAGACTCATGTGAGCACTGATATTGCCGGTACATTTGGTTACATTCCTCCTGAGTATGGGCAGAGCTGGAAGTCGACAACGCGAGGGGACGTCTACAGTTTTGGCGTGATTCTTCTCGAGCTGTTGACAGGGAAAGAACCAACCGGACCTGATTTCAAGGACATCGAAGGGGGCAACTTGGTTGGATGGGTGTCACAAAAGATCAAGAACAATCAGGCCATTGACGTGCTTGATCGAGCAATACTCGACGCTGACTCTAAGCAAGCGATGCTTCAAACCTTGCAGATTGCAGTTCTTTGCCTGTCTGAGAATCCAGCCAGCCGTCCTTCCATGCTTCATGTTCTCAAGTTCTTGAAAGGGATCAAAGATGAGTAAAATGCTTGCTTGCTTTCTTAATATGGTCTGTTTTGCTTATTACATTACATTACATTAACTGTTGTAATTAGAATGAAGGGATAACTTGTGAGTTCATTTTACTATGTAATGCACATTAATATGTAGTATTAACTGTATTTCCTCTCTGAGTAACCTATCCTTCTTTCTCGACTCATTATTATTGTATTCGGGTTGGAGGGCGACTTTTTTATGGCGATTGTTTATTAATTTATTTGGGGTTTTGAACATGCGGCCATATCTATAGCGAAAAGCCAATTTTTATGCATGGAAAGGAGAGCTTGAAATTCTGTCTCGTGCTACCAAATGGGTTCTCATGACAAATACTATTCGTCGTGTAGAGATAGTTTGCTTCTCATGTTTTCGTCCATTTTTAATTAGAATAATTTATAAATGGGTTTAAAATTCAAATTTTACATAATTGTTATTATGCAATAATATAATGCAGAGGTAATAATTATAATAATGTGAAGTTATTTCACATTAAATATATAGCTTAATGTTGTGCTGTTATATGGTAAAAATTTAAAATTTAAATTGATTGACAAATAATGGTGATTTTTAAATAGTAACCAAACAAAGTGGGCGAAGTAAAATTTAAAAATATTTTTCTCTGTACACTGTAACTTTATGAATTAATTATTAATTTACAAACAAAAAATACATTCAAAAGATTTCAAATCCTAGAAGAATTATGAAACTTATAAATATATGTGTGGTGTCTCTCTCTTCTTTTATGCGCAAGTGAGTTAACAGAAAAATTAATGCGCAAGTGAGTTAACAGAAAAATTAATGTGTCTAGCACTTTAAAAAGTTTTTTAATAAATTTTTGTAGTTTGTTTAAAGGTTAGAAAATTATGTGTGGTAAAACTCAAGGTGATTTTTTTAGTATCACTTGAGTCAGGTTAGATAGTCGTGTGAAAAAAAATTACAGCATAATATTTTGGGATTTCTTGTATTCTTTGCAAGTTGATAAAATAGTAGAAATTAGTAGATACAATAACACTTGTTATATTTTTCTCATAATACACAATGGATGTATTTGACGGTGAAAATTTTACATAATTGTAGCGAGTCTTTTTATTTTTTTATCTCAATTAAATTTCTTATACATCGATCCTGCCTAATTAACTTTAATTCCCAACATCTCAAGTCTCACGAAGTGTCGAGAAAACATAATTTGTTGTCGTAATCCGAGTGGCCAAATACATTATATATTGCTGCACTATATGTTTTTATTATTAAAAGCTATCTGCTTTTTTTGACAATTTTCCACAACTTCTGGTGCCCTTTAAAGGTGCCCGGATATTTTACTGCAATTGGACCAGCATTTTATCTTCTGTCAATTTATTAATTGAAATTGTAATAATGGATAAATATGTTGTCAACTCTTTTATATTTTTTATTATAATATTATGAAAAACA
>CAVNYN010010729.1:0-20711 GCA_963692815.1 Nyctanthes arbor-tristis
TAAATTGATGCCGCCCATTATGGCTTTGTACTCAACTTCATTATTAGTTGCACTCAATCAGAACCTAGTGGCTTGACAACGGTGGTACCCAGAGGGACTGACGAGAACAATTCTAGCTCCAGAGACATGGTTAGCAATGAAATCAGCCAGAGCTTGGCCTTTGATGGCAGTTATTGGCTTGTAATTGATGTCATATTGGCTGAGCTCACAAACCATTTGATCAAGCAGCCTAAGAGGTTAGATTTTTGGAGCACCTATCTTAAAGGTGCATTTGTCAAAACATCAATAATGTGTTCCAGGAAGGATTGGCAGAGTTTCTTTGATGCGATCACAAGGGCGTAAGCGAGCTTCTCCACAGGAGGATACCAGAGCTCTGTATCATATAGGGCGTGACTCATGTAGTAGATGGAGAGCTAGGCTACCCTCTCTGTTTTAACCAGAGCCGTACTGATGGAAGATTCTGACATATCTAAGTATAGGAAAAGTATTTCACCATGTAGTAGCTTGAACAGTAGTGGTAGAGAAGAGAGGTGCTTCTTCAGCTCCATGAAGGCGGCCTGACATTTTGGATTTCTTTATTACTGTAAAAAAAGTTGCACTTGTCCGTGGATCGTGACACAAAACGACTCAAGGCGTTGGGGCTTTCATGTCTATGATTGCTTTAACTTTTTCTGGATTTGCTTCAATCTCTTGCTAGTTGACCATGTACACTAGGAATTCCCCAGAGGCTACTCCAAAGGAGCATTTTCTGGGATGAAGTTTAATCTTGTAAGTTTTGAGGACCTGGAACATTCTGGCAAGGTCTTCAATAATATGTCTAGCTTCATGTCGTCTACGTAGACTTCTATAGTCTTCTCGAGCTGATCCTTAAACATAAAATTTAATAAAAGTTGATAGGTTGCTCTGGCATTTTTTTAATCCGAATGGCATCATTTTGTAGAAATAAAATCTCTTATCAGTTACGAACGAAGTGTGCTCTTCGTCGTCTAGGTGCATGGGAATCTGGTGGTAACCCGAGTAGGCATCTATGAAACTGAGCAATTCATGACCTGCCGTTGCGTCAGCCATCTAGTCAATCTTAGGTAAGGGAAAGCTGTCCTTGGGACAGCCTTGTTCAAGTCTGTGAAATCGATGCAAATTCTCCATGTCCCATTATTCTTCTTGACGAGGACAGGGTTGGCCACTCATTGAGGATACAAGGCTTTCCTTATAAATTTATTGTCATACAGCTTGTCCACTTCTTTAGATAGAGCATCGTATCTTTCACTGTTGAAAGGTCATCTCTTCTGCTTAACAGGTCAGGCCTCAGGGTTGGTGCAAACCTGCATGGAATCAATTCCCTTCATATTTTCGTAAACCCATGCAAAAATGTCTAGGTTCTATTTCAAGAACTGAATAAGTTGAGACCTCATTGGCTTTCCCAACTCAGCTCCAATTTTGAGCTCTATTTCTAGTCTAAAATCGTCCATCCTAGCGGCATCGGGTTTATTTCCTGGGCAAGCATGTGCCCCTTTTCATCAGCCCTGGGGTTAAGGATGTAGATTACTGAAGTGGTTGCCGTGTAATCCAGGTTACATTCTCATGTGGCCCGTTGGTCCCTTCCTACAATAATTGTGCCATAGATAGTAGGGAATTTCATCAAATAAGAGAATATTAAGGTCGCCGCCCTGAGTTCGTACAAGATGGGAAGCCCTAAGATAGCGTTATGGTTTGAGTGGACGTCCAAGATGACAAAATCTGTCATGATTCTTCTTGAATAAGGTTTATCTCCTAGCTCAAGAAGAAGGGTAATCTGACCCTTAGCCTCCACAAAATCCTCAATAAAGCCTTGAAGTCTTATTCCATAGGGCCTTAGGTTCTTCAGATCTATCTCCATTTGCTAAAAGGTCTTCCAATAGATTATGTTCGCAACGCTACCATTATCGACTAGAGTCTTATAGATTTTGACTCTAAAAACAGGTATGGTGATTACAACGGCGTCCACGTAGGGGTGCAGCAAGCCATAGGCGTCCTCGTTACAAAAGCTGAAGGAACTGGTTTGTGTGGCGAGGGCTTCTGCCGTGAGCAAGTGATAGCAATTCTGGGCTTCTCGTGCGAGACGTCTCCTTCATCTCTTAGAACTCTCTATTTCGTGGTTTCCGCTGACAAGTGTCCAGATTTCGACTGAAGGTCGGTTTTGAAGAGCTCGGGCATTAAGGTATGATTAGGGACGAGCTGGTCTGTCCTGCCTTTGGCGATTTGCTATGTATTCACTCAGGTATCCCCGCTTGATCAACTTACGATCTCTTGTTTGAGGTGCCTACATTCGTCCGTATCATGGCTTGTCGCCCTGTAATACTTGTAATACTTGGACTGATCAGCATTTTTCGTAGGTTTTTTCACGGGCTTTACCTTAGGCAGGATGGGATCATTCTACAGAAGGTTGAAAATATGCTCGATGGAGGCGTTGAGCTTGGTAAACGGCCTTGACTGGGCCGCCTGTCCTTCATTCCTTTTATGGTCCTTTTTTGCTCTGTAGTCTCTTTTTTCCTCCTTGTCTAGCTTATTAGGTCACGAGGTGCCTTCAATGGCTTCCTCTGCACTTATGTACTTCTCGGCCCTCCTCAAAATTTCCTTGTATATACATGGTGGTTCCTCATGCATCACTCACCAAAAATGGGTGTCTTTGTAAAGCCCTGACTTATGCGTTCAGAAGCGATTCGTCCGCCACCTTTTCTATTGTCATGACCTATTTGTTGAAACGATCAAGGTAGCCTCTCAGTGGCTCTGACTTGCCTTGTTTGATTGTTCCTAACATCTCTCTGGGTGTTGTTCTTCCTTTAGATCCCATGAACTATGTCGCGAACTCAGACGTAAGTTCCTTCCAACTATGTACAAATCCTGAGGCCAAGTTCCCGTACCATTTCTGCGCATTTTCCTCTAGAGTAAGCGCAAAGGCTTTGCACATCACAGCTCCGGTCGCGTTTTGAAGTTCTATCCAAGCCACATATCTATGTAGGTGAGAGATAGGATCTGTCTCTCCACTGTAAGTTTCGATCTGTGGTAGCTTCATCTTGGATGGCATGACAACCTCCCTTATGGAGAGAACAAAAGGAGAAGGCCTACCCCAGAAGTCATCAACTTCTTTCCCCTTATGCTGCCTCTACTCGAGTTCGCTACTTTACTTCTTAAGCTCATCCAACTCGTGATCGTGCTAAGGAGCGTCTTGTTGACCTCGAGAAGTCCTCGGTGGCGAACTCGATACGTGGCTATAGTGGGGGACGGGTGTCGAGCTTCTCCTTCTTTGCCTTCTCTCTCTAAGCCGCGGGGGCTTTGGTGAAGTAGCTTGCCTAGGGCCTCATTGGTGTTGAAGGCCTAACCTTGAGAACATACTGCCTTCCGTCGTGTTTCTAGGTGAAATTGGCGCGTCATGTGCACTGGGGGCTGGTTGGCTAGAATTTTAAGTTAGAGTGAAGCTAACAGGGTGTTTGGCAACTCATCCCGCTTATAATCTGGATTATAATCTATTACACGGCATCATTTAATTGGTTTCACTTTTTTCAAAATGTCAAAAAGTAAAAATCAAGCCGCAATCTTTACTTTTTACAAAAAGTAACTAATAAAATAATACCACATAGCAAATTATAATCTAGATTTTAATCTAGATAGTTGCCAAACACTCTGTAAGTCTCCTTCTTGCGTGTTCTCTCAGAGGGTTTTCCCTCATAGGGGAGTTTCTCACATTTTTGGCTATCTAAAAAGAGTCACTATGGGAGGACTCCGTCGTATTCTGTGGGAATACATGCGGATTTTGCTGCTAAAGTCGCCGGACTTCCTGGGCAAGAGCTCCCACCTGTCGTATCAGCGCTCCCACCTCTGATTCAGTGACCCATTGTGAAGGGCCGGCGTCTACCTTATCTCTATGCCTCCTGAATCTAGGAAGCAAACATACACCACTGCTTCTTGTTCTTCAACTTTGGAAGCGTCTTTGACTCATAGTCTTTACCAGAGTTTGGTTTCTTTGCCAGAAACTGATAAATGCTAAGTCTTTCAATGTGAGATTCCCACAAACAGCGCCAATTTGTTGATGCCAAAATCGGACTTGACTCAACAAATGAAATTTGTTTACGCGGGAAACTTTTTTTTTGAATTAATTTAGGTAGTAAATACCTAGTAAAAGGAATGTTTTTCATAATAAATAGGGGAGTCAAAATGTAAAAGACAAGACGAATGAAGTAGGGGTGTTCCACTCTTCTGTTTCATTAGCTTCTATTTACAGTACATTTTTACATGGGGCAATGATTTCATGCATTTAATGCCGAGCTCACATATGGGACATGGGGTGTCAAATCACTGAGAATACCCTTACTTTTTGACTAATTACTGTGTAAACTATACATGGGGCAGATAACTACCGCTCAGTATTTAATACTAGAGTCCAATCAGTCGCAAGTGGAGAGGATCCGCACAGGGGTTTGTAAGTAGCTGCTTAGCTGACATTTCATGAGGTCGCGAGGTTGCTGCATTGGCTATTTGAGTGACTTGGCGACCATACTGCTGAGGCAAAAGATGTGGGGCAAAGGAGAGCTAGCCTTATTATCTAGTGTCCTGAAATATTTAGGTTGTTTGGTCATCAAGGCGTGTCTTTCAAGTCACGAGGCAGGAGGAGGGGCATAGGGCCCGTTAACATAATTTGCTTATTGATAACCCTTGTTGACTAATGGGTTTAGCGACGACAAGTGTGATCATTAAAATGGACGAAATAGATCATGTAGGACAAAAACAAGTCAACACCTATTATCGAAATTATGAATATGCTATACGTACAGGTGGATGGAGTTTGAAATTAAGATGACTTTGATTATGACTTTGATTAAAAGTACGACCAAAAAGTAATGGTGATTTTGAATATGCTAGTTACATAAATAGATGTATGAGTCATCCATTTTTGAATAATAATATCACAATATTGATATGAAGACGACCAAAAGTAACTGTCCAATTTAGAGCTACACTTGACAATAGTAGTAGCATTAAACACTACAGAAAAGCCAACCACATTTTGTAGCTTCCATGCCAATGAGGTCCGGTCAGCTTGTAATGTTTCGTTACATTATGTCATCAGCGTGCCAGAGGGAATGTATTTAACACACCATATTAGCGTCTGACAGCATTATACTCTCTCCATCTCTTAACACGGATTAAGAATCGGTAAGTAATGTAATTAAAACATTTAATTTTATGTGTATTTTTACATTTTATATTAATGATATGGAATTAATATTAATAACCAAAGTAGGATTAATATTAAAATAAATACAATTATTCAAAATGTGTCTATTAGAATTTTATGAACACCTTGAATATTTTGCCAAAAGAATTTTAATTCACTCATTTTCACCTTCAAGTTTGATACATGGGTATTTTAAATGGTTAATTAACTATAGGCAAACAAGGAAAAGAAAAATTAAATACGAGCCCGATATTGTAAATGGAATTTCTTTTTTAAACGGATGGAGTATTTATATAGTATTAGCAGTTAAGTCTTTACCTAATCATGTAAATTTCACGTTCTTGCTTGCAATACTTTCCAGTAATTTCGTTTTATCTTGCTGAAAAACTTTCTAGTGAATCTACTTCGGTTAGATTCTTGAAAGGGATACTGCAAATAGAAGCACTTTTAACGAATTATCTAAATAGCCCTGAAAGCCTTTAAAAGTTACTTTTGCCTAATATATTCAAAGAAAAAATTTACATGAAATTTAGAGCAAGTAAATATGCAAACTTCCATTCTTGTTGGTAATGTACTAGTGTAACAACATTTGCATGTAGCAATAAAATCTTGTCTATCTGTTGTCTGGTTGCATAAAGATTCTAGGTAAGAGAATAAAACGAGTAGGAATTCATTTTTCCCCCATTTTATATTATATATAGTTTCATGCGTAAGATCTTATGTAACGCACCAAACAAATGATATGATATAATAATAGCAGTTAATGTGAGTACATCACCACACTCATAAATCAAATCATCTGTTGATATTATATCACACCATTTCTCTGGTAAACAAGTACCATAATGGTGCCAGTATGGTGGATGATTAATTTCATTTATATTTTGTAACGGGAACTTGAGTGGCTAAACACTATTTTCACCAGTTTTCCACGGCTCCCGAAAACAAATAGAATTCAACCAAGTCACATGTACATGAGCTCGGTCTGACTCCAAAAAATTCACCCTATCTTCACCATTTTGTAATGCAACTTTACTCTCCCAATATAGTTAGATGACTTGTCCAAATGTGGTTTGTTACTGATTCTCTAAACTGCGGTATTAATTTCCGAATGCCAAAAAAGGCAGGTGAAAATAGACAGTCATGTGATGTGACCCAATAATTTATGAAAGTGAATGCCCATAAACAATTATGCACTAGCTTTGGAAGAACAAGCTAGTAAGATGTGGTCGATTTTCATTCTATACAACTCTCTGTACAGCCTGGCTCCATAAATGACACATTTAATGCCCAAAAATGAAAAATTTTACTTTCTAATATATTCAAAATAAAGTTTCAGCCTTCGGCCTAGAACAAACGAGTAGTTCACCATTCATCAAGATGATTACCATGTTACGTAGCATTAAAACTTTATTTTGACGTTTATAATAATAATAATAAAATTTTTGTGAAATCATGATATAATCATCAATTATGATGAATAAATAGTACTTTTGTCCCCGTGAAAGTAAACTTATTTCTATTTTCACGCAACTTTCAAAATTTTAATTAATTAATATAGATGAAAAAATAATTAATTATACGTTGTATCACTGATTCATTATATTAATCCATTCAAATAATTCAAATTAAACAAGAAAATACGAGAAAACTATATAAGAAATTAATTACCACCTCCATCCCACACAGATGGTCTCATAAATAGATTTCTCCTAAGTTGAGACAATAAATAATAACAGAAATTTTATTTTGTCCAAACCTACATGCAATACATTGAACACATTCAGACTACAAATGTGAGATATTTGTAGTTTAGATGTTTGACATATATTCACATATGTATAATAACACGTCTACGTGTAATTAAAATAATATTTCTGTTAAATAATAAAGAAAGTCTATCTTCATGCGTGCAGGAGTATTATTCTTAACAAATTTTACTCTTGATCTTCAAAGTTGAAATTTTCAATCTTAAGAAAGCTCAATTGACTAGATGTCTCAATTAATCAATTTATCGACTGAATAAGCTCTTTGCGTTCACTTCTTGCGATACCATTTTGTTTGGAGTACATGAATCATTAAATATACAGTAGAATACTTAGTACTTTCCGACCTAATTCGCTTTTCAACCTCCAAACCTATGCTATACAACCTTCTTTTATTCTGTCTAGATTTTTTTCTTTTTCGACGGGCTGTCCAGAAAATTTTTAACCCAAATGAATCATTTAACGTGATCGAAATAATTTTGCAATAATCTATCTATATATATGTATATATATATATATAACAAGAATAAAGTATCTGACATATTTTTTCTCACCAATTGTCTGACGTTGTAAGATTACTGATGACATCATCGTTGACGTCATCAGGTGATAATTCTGAGTAATATTCTAACACTATATGTGTCATGTTCCATGACATTATACAGCACATGTGGCGTGCATGTAGCACACCCCAATGCACGCCATGTGTGCCATATGGTGTAATACCATATGGCACATATGATATTAGAAAATTTTTCTAATAATTCTAGTAATAATAATAGCAATATTAATAATCTATACATCTATACTTACATCTAAAAGAGAATAAGTGGGGGAAATACTTTTGGACAATATTACCCGCACTAATATTTCATAATTCCAAATATGTCCTTCAATTAAATACAGTATTTTGTAATTAAATGCATTTCTTAAATATAATTCAGTAATTAAGGATATAGATGGCTTACGTGGCGGAAATCTAACAAAAGTGACCCATATTGGTAGGGCCGCTTTTATTAGATTTTCACCACGTAAGTCATAAGACTCCTTAATAAGAGATAAATAAGGCTTTATAGCCGGATTACATATAAATATGCCTACAATGTCCTTAGACAACACACAATCTTTTTTTGATGTTTTGGATTTTTTATTGGTATACTTGAAATTTAAGGGAATGAGTTAACAAGCGTCGATACGTTAGTTGGAATGAGACATGTTTTGGATCAATGAGGCAAATAAGCATTTTCGTACAATAATTATCTCTTTATTTATGATAAGATTTTATATAAAGGGTTCTTATTTATTTATTTTTAAATTACATTCTTCTACATATTAATCTATTCCAACAATTACTTTGTGATTGCACTACTTCAATCCTTTTTTTCTCTAAAGGGAGAGAAGAAATTTTTTAGCAAGTTTATAAGGGCTGTATTATTCTATGAATGAATATACAACCAAAAATTTGGAGGTAGAGCGAGTTATCCCAGTGTCATATGTTATACTCAAGGTTGTAATAAGTTGCTTCTTTTGATATGTATTATATTGTTTCATGTAGTAACAACCAATAAATTGAACATTATATGGCTTGTTTTACTATCGTGAATTGTGCAATATTTTGTAACTAAAGAGATAATTTACTCAATATTTATTTTGTAAAAATAGTGTTTTAAAACTAATTATTAATGGGTTTGTGCACATTGTCAATGTCAGTTTTTTTTTCATTATAAAAACGAAACTTGTGAATGTTGGTTGACAAAACCACGTGCAAAGCACGTCTTTCTTACTAGTCTATCTAAAAGAAAATAACTTAGAGAAACATTTTTATACGATCATGCCGTCACTTATTTAATTTAATTTCATATTTGCCCCTTATCATTATTAATTATTAATTATTATATTTGGTTTTTTTATTAAATCATGCATTTATAAATATTAATTAGCAATTAGTAAATTGAATTAAATCATACATTCATGCCAGTGAGTAATCATGCACTCATATGGATTAAATGGCTAAACAATTTGTGAATGGAAATGTTTTATTTGGCTAAACAAATTAATCATGCATTTGAGTAATCATGCATTCATACGGGTTAAATGGCTAAACAATTTGTGAATAGAAAGATCTTATTTAGCTAACAAATACACACATTGTAATATTATATATAAGAAAATAACTTGGAGAAACAATTTTAGACGATAATACCATCATCCATATTTCATAATTAAATATTTATCCTTTAATTATATTATTACTTTTATAAATAAACATAAATTAGTATTTAATAGTAAATTATGACATATAATGTTTCTCTGTCTCCTCATATTCCAGCTCTAGAATCCTCCATCACGTCTAATATTCTATTTTATTTTATTTTTGCAACAAATGGTATTCAGTTTTAAAATGTTATCAATCAATCTGGTTTACATGTATTTCAATCATATTTTTCTTGAGAAGAAAGTATGTATTCTTTGATTAAAATGACATGCGGAGACAATAGTTGGCCTACAAAATCTCTCTAAAACATTTTCTCCTTATTAAGTATAACTTTTGATTCTTTTTTAAGGTTTTAGTGGACTTTTTAGTATAAGTTTGGTAAGATAAAAGAGTCTGGTCTAACTAAAATAGTTGAATATTCATTTTTTTTCAACAATTTAAAAAACTAATATTTAGATAAATAATATCTCCAGATGATATTATAGAAACACCAAACTCGTGTAACGCACGTGTCAATAACAATAACAACAACAACAACAATAATAACAACAATAATAATAAAATACATGTCTGCAAAGCTTTAAATTAATATATATATATATATATATATATATATATAGATAGGGAGAATTATTCAAACAGATTGCGGTCAAACACATTAACTTGCAAATAAGAACGGTACTATATATCTGCCTGCCCGGCTCTGATTCCTGTGCACAAAAGATTGAATTTCTTGTGATAAGGTAGAATTTTAATCAGCTAATGCCTGTCCAAAATTTAATATTTTATCTCGTACTTAATGCTATATATGAAAAAGTTTAACATGCACTTTTTAGTTTTTAATTCAAGCAAGTCCCCCCGGTTTTTTTTTTTTTATTTATTGATGGAATTGTTGTTAGAGCCATGCTTTCACAAGAAACAGAAGTGGACGAGTCTCGTTGGACGAACGTACCCACCCTACGTCTGCTCTTTTTTTTTTTTTTGGTGGATAATGTAAGACTTTAAGTGGGAGATTTGTACTGGGTCTTTGAACATAAAAAGATTAAAGATTTGTTAAATTCAACCTCGTTTACATTTTTTAACATGGTTCGGTTCTCCTTTTCATATTCTAGTTCCGGAGATTCTACTGCTGAAGATGGTGACCACTCATGTTATGCAATGTGTTGTTCTCTGATCACGCCACATGTGTTTTCTCTTTACAAAATTTTATTCAATTAAGATTATTGTCTCGATCTATGTAGGCACATATATTTATTTTGTTCATTTAATGAGTTATATATTGTTGTAAATAATTAAATATTTAGTGAATGTCTATCTTATTCTTAAAATTCTAACTTTGTAACTATAAATAGGGGTCTCTGCTTTTAAATGTAAACACACAATCATTGAGTTTTCTCTCTATTTTCCTCTGTCTACTTTTCTATATTATTCCTTTTAATTTATAATACGTTATTAACACAATGAATATTTTTCTTCTTTTCTTTCTAACAAAGCATTTTATCCTTTGTTTTCTTATGTTGAATCATGTTGAATGGTTAAATTAATATATTCCATTCTTTTTCCTCAAAAGATTCTGTAGAATTATTATTCAACCCGTTTAACACATTGTTTATTCTTTATCAAATTTTCCTGTTTTCACTTTTTCTGTTTCTTTCATTTTTTCCTTTTGCTGATGTCCAAACGATTGACATTCAACAATTTTATATTTAATTCACAATTTTCATGGTGCCAGAATCCTCATTATGGTACAATTGTGTTTAAATGTTTTATATCACAGCAATTTTTTTTTTTTTTTGCTTTCACATAAATGACTTCATGTCAAAATATTAATTTGATTATCTATATCTTTATGTATAGATGTACATAAAGAGATAGCTAATACTCAATTTTAATGGATTTTTGGCTTCTAATTTTATATGTCACGTTGACAATTATATTTTGATATAAAGGTATCATAAAATCTTCTCTTGATTGATTCCTCTTTAGATAATATGGCGACCAATTACATAATGAATGTAAATCTTGTGGTCACATATTATATTACTTTTATTTTTCTTTTTTTATATACTAGGGAGATCATGAAGGATTCTTTTGATTCATCTTCTTCTTTATTTGATTTTAGATGCCAATTACATAATACATATGAATATGACAATCATTATTTATTGATAAGCACTAACAGTCTTATATAATTATATAAGATTCATATATTTTATATATGTTATATTAGTAATTGTTATTTACATTTATCCCTGCATAATTAATTAAATGATTAGATATTATATTCTGTATAATATGTTTATATAAGTTTATGTAATTATGTTGTCATAATTCTTATATAACTATTTGTGTTACAAATATTTATTTAGAGTTACTAAAGAAGCACGGTAATTTTAATTATTTCCTTGAGAAGGAAAATATAAAAAATTTTAATATATTATATTATTCTTATCCCTCAAGACAAGAATGAAAATTTATATTATAGTTAATCTGATCACACCCTGTCTGATCCCATACATCTGGGGCAGCTATGGCACCATATGTATGGGTTGGCAGCCACGTCAGAGTTTTTTGAGAACCAAAAAAAGAAGGGTAAAAAATGAAAAATTAGAAACTGAAGTTCACATCTGACGCCCCTTCCTCTTCGACAGCCCCCTTTGACCACCCCAATCCAAAGCTGGGCAACCCCATCTCCCCCCTGAAATCGACGGCTGGGGACCGCAGATCGCCACGCTGGCAGTGAGATCGGAGTGCACAGATGAAGACCTAGAAGAACTACAGCTTTATCGTCCCCCAAAGTGGAATCTGAAAAATTGCGAGGGAGAGGGCCACCTTCACGCTACATTCACGGATTTGGGAGGAAGAGGGCTTTGCGAGTTTGGAGTGGTCGACGGTGTGTTCCTCAAATCTAAGTTCAAATTTTTCCCAAATCCGATTTGTTGTCGTGAGCTTTAAAAATATGAGTTCAAATTTTTCCCCAAATCAAATTTGAGCTGTTGTGAGTTTTCAAAAACCTGAGTTCAAATTTCTTTTTAACTCTTGTGATTTTTTTTATTGTTTCTTTTTCACCTTTCCCGTCGATGTTGGCTCAGTGACGATTTAAGGTTGTTGGTGTTTATGTTCTAATTTTGTTCTTCTTTCTTTAATTCTTCTTTCAGACTTTTATTTATTTATTTATTTTTTTGGTGCTGTTGTGTTTTCCTTCACTGGAGGACACACCGGAGATATGGTTGAGACGCGGGAAGGAGTTGCTACTCGCGGCCGGCGAGAATTATGGTGACACAGCCTGAGTTAAAAATTTTTTTTTTTTTGGTTTTCAGTTAGTTAGGTGGATTAATAGGTGCGTGCCATGTTGACAAGCACATCCGCATATGGTACCATAATGTACCACCCATAAGATGTTAGGTCATAATTGTAATATGATGCTCGATCAATCTCATATTAATTATTATGCGTGGTTTCATATAATTCTTGAGGAATTATAGTTACATCTGATTAAATATTACAGAAGAATATGATTATCTACAAAATTCCCGAGATATGCTAATAATTATAGTTTCTTGAAGAAACATAGTTTGTAATTTTAATCTCAGAGAATATATTGGTAAAATATTTTGTATCAAAGAAAATCACAACTTTATATCATAGTAAAAATATCCTAACGAAATATAATTTACTATTAAAGAGCAAGATAAAATTTATTTTTGTATTGTGGTTTCCTAAGGAAACTATAATGTTTGAAATTCTAAAAGAATATTTCATTATTTGTTCCTGAAGAAGCATAATTTCTGCTTCATCTATTATTATTATTTTTGTTCCATTATATTTTGCTTCACAATTTACATGTACTTGTTTATTTATTAAGTTGTTATTATACTTATAGTAATAAATTAAATCTAACGTGTTGTTACTCGTGAAGTAGTACAGCTTATATTATAATATGTCCTCTGAATATTAATTGTTCTTGAAGAACAATATTATGCTAGATATTATATTTCCAATATATCCATAAAGAATATTTAATTACTATTCTTAAAATAATAATAACTCAAATTGGTAATGAATCTTGGATATTGTTTCTAAAGAGCAGTTGATGTATGAATTTAAATCTTATATGTATATGTTACTTTTGAAAAAATATATTACCATAACTATTTTACCAGAATATAGAATCCTAGTGATTCTATGAGTTGAATTGATTAATCTCTTAGATGAAATCTCAAAGATTTCATATTAATATTTATGGATCATTTTAATAAAGATCCGTATATTTTATCATAGAAGGTTTTATTGTACTCGTGAAAAAAAATTGAAAAATATCACAAGTAACCTTATATCATATATAAATAGTATGTTTATGGAATGACATAGATATCGTTTATATGAGATCCTGAAGATTTCATATTAAAACTTATGAAACAAGTGAAAAAAAAATCTCATAAATTTTATTGAGCTAGAGTTTAATAATTATTGAAAGCTCTAGAAGAGCTAATTTGTGTAATTTTTATCTTAATTTGTACTATAGAAAATTAGCACTAAACCAATTATATTAAACTAGAAGTTTAATGGTAATATATTGATTGGTATAGCTGGTCAGACTATCCCAGCGTATAATGGCGAAAATAGTGAGAATTGTGTGGAGAATTAGAAGATTCATCCACATAAATGATTCTCATATGCTGCATATTCTCAAGATAAAACGATTTCGAATTATCACTAGCTAATTTTGGAGGTGTATTCCAAAGATTTCTGGAAAATATTTAGGGTGAACTTTGTGAGCCTACTCACCCTTCATGTAGACCTCCTAGATATTTATAATTTGGATCTACTAGAGGTTACATGTGCCATATTACTTATAACCTGAAATTTATGAGATTATTTGCTTAACTGATTGATAATGAGGGAAGTTTCAGATATAAAATAGATACTTTTGCGTCTTGCTAGTGAACTTTATCCCAAAATTTTATCAATGATTTATATTTTAATTAGGATACTTGATTGTCTATGGCATAGCAAGACCATTGTATATGTCTCAAGTTATTTGCTACTCCATTAATTGAGACTAATATTTTCTATTTAAGTGAAAAACTGATATTTCTCTTGCAGCATTATTATAATTTGTCAAATATAAAATTTACTATATGATACCCCATTTATAATTGGCTTATAGTCAGGAGTCTCCTCTTATTACAGGTTATAAATATAATTTACGTATAATCGCGCCACTATAGAATTGAATGGATATTATTGAATGCTGAGAATATATGTTCAAGTTTGAAACTGTAATGACATGGCCATGAGTTACCTGCTTTGATACCACTTGTAACGCCCCGACCATGAGCTGCTCTTTTTCACTCCTCCTTGCAAGGATTTAGGTGTAGTGTCTAATAAGTTTTTGACCCACCCTCCTTTATTTTTATTGATTTTCTATTTTTTTTATTTATTTAATTTTTTAATTTCGTTCTAGCGAAATTGGATTCTGCTTGATTGGATTCACTCGACAGAATCCTATCAAAATAGGGTTAGAAACAAAACTTCTTTTGATTATTCGAACGCACCAACTAGTTAGGAAATCGCATTGAGAGAAAAGCCTATTGGCTAGTGATTGTGAGGCCCCAATTCTTGACTGGAGGAGACACCAAAGGCCTCTGCCCTTCCTTCCCTTGTGTATTATTTCTCATTTTAGAACTATCAAAATTTATGATTTAACTCATTTTATATTTACAATTTAAGTTCATATTAAATCCACGTCATAGAGTTTCAATGTTTATCCAAGAGTTAGCAAAGGTCCTGTATAGGTTCTGTTTTAATGACCATTATTGTCCATCATCCCCCGTCAACGGTTAGAAGTGATGAGGCGGTCATTCCCCATAGATCCTAACTCGATAATATTAACACGCAGACACCCGTTTCTGAAATTTTTCGAGAGCTCGATTCTCATAGATCTCCAAGTACCTAAAATTTGGAAAACATGGAAAAGAATGAATATTGAATATTCAGTGAGAAATCTTTACGCAAGTTTTCTTTTTAAAAACATGAGGTTGGACCCGAATTACATCATATACCTGTCTTATCCCGAGCGCTTAATATAACTGGTTTGGTTAGATCATAACATGATGTTTGATCATAGGTCACCTAGGTGCCTCACAAAACTATAATTGATTCTGAAAGTTTGATCCTCTACTACCTTGGTAGCCTCCCACAACCCAAACTGAAGTTCTTTGGTACTATACATTTCATGTACTAAACATAATTCTATTATGAAATTAATGGAGAAGGTCTAGATGTAATTCATTTTCTGAAAAAGTACTTGTGCTTTAATTGCGATGTTTAAGATGAACTGAATTACATACATACTTTACATAGCATAACTTATCTCATAATGGTTCATCATGAACGATACTTAACATTAGAAGAACTTTCTTGAATAATGGCATTATCACCATCATATATTACAAACATAGAAGTTTCCTCACATAATAGCATTGTCATCAATATAGATTATAAACACACGACTTTTCTCAGATAATTCATACAAGCATGTTCAAATAACACATATAAGAGGGTGTAAAGATCACTCACATTAAATCTCTAATCGAGATTACTTTGCGTGGTTAAATTCTTCTTTATTTTGCTTTCTTATCCCTTAGCATACCACACCTTCAGCTTTTCCTTTTTATTTTTAGAGTGTACAAGGAAGATATATTGTTTATTTAAAATTATGTCTTAATTCCCTTATAGGTAGATAGACCACTATTTACATTATTTTTGTACGTGGGTATGGAATTCTTTTGTGTTTAAAGAATCTTGTGGAGTAATTGGGGGCCAAAGTGGGCATAGGTTAAAGCACAAGGGACTCAAAAATAAATTGTATAAGTAGGAGTGAGAGAGGGCGAGACAGGGAGTCAGAAAGAGAGAGAAAGGAAATGGTTTGGAGTATGGAAATGGGAAAGCCTTAGGCTATTTATAAGCATTTGTCTTTCATAATTTTTTAACGAATGGCAAGCTCTCACTTCATGCCACAAAGCTCCATACAAGACTCCCATATTTCCTTTCTCTTGCCCTGTATGGACTGGCCCACATCATGGCAATCATATATAATTATTATTTTTTTCTTTCATCTTTTTACCGACTCACTTTTCAACTTAATTTTGAAAGGTCAAATGAAATTCAAATAACGAGTTTTTAGTGTTTATACGAAGTTCTTGTGAAATACTATATACTAAAATTTCAAAAATCTAAAATCAATAATGGAGGTGAATTTCATGGGTCGTTACAGAAACCACTACATAACCTTTATTTTTCATTCCCGAAGGATGATATGTTACGATATGATTTGTCGATTGTTGATTCATTCACTAAGTCTTCTCAGCATTAGATGGAGGAATTATTTGGTAACAATTGGAAGAAATACACTTTATAATACTCGAACATACAAACCAGAAGTAAGTTAATTTCCATTTCAATTTATTTACTAAAATATGTTATCAAATTCAATTTTACCAAGTTTAAGTGCTCCAACTTGGCTTGATTTAAAATCCTACCTAATGTGATTTATTAATGGTATGCCTGAAAATGATGTTAGTTGACTCCAAAATAAATATCCCTATGTTAGAAAACGGAGCAAATAATTGTGATTGTCTTATTGAAACATAATACTCCTGAAGAGTATATAGACATAACTAGTCATTAAACCTCATGGAGGTTCAGGTACCTGAAATTAGTTGAATAAAGAGATCTCGATAAGTTATGTCTTTTCTGGGATCATATGGAATCGAAGGAAAAAATGTTAATGAACTCATTGATTGCGAGGATGATGAATTAATTTTTCATCGGAAATTTGATAACATGAAATATTAGCCAAAACAGAAAGATGCAATCCAGTAGATTGCTATATATTAAGACCAGTAGTCTAGTTATTTGAATATATATATATATATATATATATATACACCATTAAATATGTGATGGCACAATTGAATGAAATTAAATTCAATTAGAAAATATATGAAAAAAGTAATATTGTGATAGACAATATCTTTACCTATAATGTGGCTTTTGATATTATATATGATATTGAGAATCTTGTATCATTGTCTATCAAAAATATCAACAAAGAAATGAATGGTCAAAGTGGAACGAAACCATTCAAGAGAAGTTGAATTTTTTAGAGAAACAAAATGTTTTTGGATTTGTAGTCCAAACATCCAAAAATATAATTCTTATTGGATACAAGGGGGTGTTTATGAGAAAAAGAAATGAGAAAAAGAAACTTGGAATAGATTATGATGAGACATATTCTCCTGTGATGAGTATCATACATTTAGGTACTCGAATAGATTGACTATCTCACAAAGGCTAGAGATGAGACTTATGGATGTAATAAATGCCTATCTTTATGATTCACTTGACAGTGATATTTATATGAAAATCCGTGAAGGATTTAAAGTGCTAGAAGCAAGTGATTCTTTCCCTAAATATATGTTCTCAATTAAATTACAAAGATCACTCTATAGATTAAAACAATCTAAACGGATGTGGTATAACCGTTTGAGTGAATATTTGTTGAAAGATGGATATCAAAATGATGATATTTGCTCATATTTTTTTATAAAGAAAACTGATATTGGATTGGCAATAATAGCAATTTATGTAGATCTTATAGGAACTCCTGAAGAGCTCGATAGAACTATTGAATATTTAAAAACTGAATTTGAAATGAAAGATTTGGGGAAAACTAAATTTTGTCTTGATTTGCATATTGAACATCATTCAAGAGGATTATTTATTCACCAATCTACATACACAGGAAAAGTTTTAAAAAGGTTTCATATGGATAAAGCACATCCGTTGACATCTCTAATGGTTGTCTGATCATTTGATGTAAGCAAAGATCCTTTTCTTGTACTTGAAAATGGGGAAAAGATTCTTGGTCTTGAGGTACCATATCTCAGTGCAATTGGAGTATTGACATATCTTGCAAATTGCACTTGACCGGATATAGCTTTTCTATAGATCTCCTTACTAGATATAGTTCTGTACCAACTCAAAGACATTGGAATAGTGTTAAACATATTCTTTGTTACCTTAAAGGCACCATAGACTTAGGATTATTTTATTCACAAAACACGGGTTCTTCTTTAGTTGACTATGCAAATGCAGGTTATCTCTATGATCCAAAAAGCTAAGTCACAAACAGGATATGTCTTTACTCGTGGAAAAAGAGCTATATCATGGAAATCTGTGAAGCAAATCTTGACAGCAACATCTTCAAATCACTCAGAAATTATTGCAATTTATGAAGCAAATCGTGAATGTGTATGACTTGGAAACATGACACACCATATTCAAACATCATGTGGGATAATTTCAACAAAAGAAAGTCCAACAATATTGTATGAAGATAATGTAGCTTGTATTGCACAACTTGAAGGATCAAAGGGGATAGGACGAACCATATATCTCTAAAGTTTTTCTACACACATAAACTTCAGAAAAGTAAGGACGTCAACATTCAACAAATCCGTTTAAGTGATAATGTAACTGATTTATTCAGAGGCATTACCAACTTCTACATTCAAAAGATTAGTCCATGAGATTAGAATGCGTCAACTTGGAGATCTTCAATGATTGACATCCGGTGGAGTAGCTGTACTCTTTTTCCTTCGACTAGGATTTGTCCCATTTGTTTTCTTGGCAAGGTTTTAATGAGGTAGTATTTTATTACTCCAAATATTCATTATATACTGTACTATTTTTTCCTTGAGTTTGTACTTTTTTCCCACAGGGTTTTGCCAAACCAAAGTTTTTAACGAGGCGTTTAGATGTATAAATAGTCATTCAAGGGAAAGTGTTGTAAATAATTAAATATTTAGTGAATGACTATCATACCCCTGCAAGCCTTAGATATATTATCATTGTACCCTGGCTTTGTATCTATAAATAGGGGTCTCTACTTCTCATTGTAAACACACAATTACTGAGTTTTCTCTCTATTTTCCTCTATCTACTTTTCTATATTCTTCCTTCTAATTTATAACATATATATATATTTATTACAAGGGGGAAAAGGGGAGGAGGACTAGAGGGATTCAAACCCGGACAAAGCCCGGAAAGGGGTAAGCCCTTTTCCACTTGGGCTACCCTTTGATCCACGCACACACACACACACACACACACACACACACACATATATATCATATAAGCTTCAATCTCTCTCTCTCTCTCTCTTCATACACAAAAGAGAGATAGGAAAGGAGTAGTTGTGGTTCGAATTCGAGACTTCTCGTCCGAAATGTGAGTATATTACCACTACGACATTTGTTCAAACCACCAGTTAACTTCAACTAGTGATATTGGTTTTTTTTTTTTAATAATTTATTGATCTTCACTAATCTTGGCATCAAACATAAGAGCGGTCAACAGAAAAGTAGGAGCCTCAGTCCACAGAATAGGGCTATAAAATAAGCAAGACACCTTGGCTAACTCATGAGCTGGAGCTCCCAATGAACAAATTGAACTCTGTGGCTCGAACTTTGGTGAAGAAAAGTATTACAATCATTAATAACAGCTCCAAACTCAGTCATATCTGTCATGGTTGAATTGATAACATCGACCACTCATTTTGCATCCAACTCGAAAATAATATTGTGAAAACCTAATGAACGTATCCACAAAACCGCCTCTTGAAGCCTTAAAGCTCCAACTTCATGAGGTGTGTTGACGTCAAATTTTAGTTTTAACCCAATAAACGAATTTGTATGCGTGGAAAATTTGAGTTTAAAAGATTTTACGTATTAATTGCTAACAAGTTAAGAAGCTTGGTGAATTTATGGAAAGTATAATGAGAGGAGTAAAAGCGTTGAACACAAAGACTTTGAGGGAAAGGAAGAAATTAATTCTTGTTGCGTCTTCTCTCTTATTTATAGTATAAGATTTGGATGTATAATGATCACAAGTATTTAATGCCGGACCAATGAGAGGCCTTGTAAGTACAATTAGCTGGTGTATAAGTGCCAATTTTGTTGACTAATTGATAGTTAAATGATGTCATGCAGAGGACAAAGACTGACTTTACATTTAATGCTGTTGCACTATCAGCCTTAAGAGAAAAGGCAAACAAGTGGGCATACAAGTTGTCTTCTAGCTAGCATCTGGAAGCCGGTTTGGACAGGTCATAAGGTCAAGGCATCAACCACCTCGGAACGAGGACCAGCGGGCCATGCAGTTGAACCCATTAATACCAGGTCATCAGGTAGCCTGTGGAAGTGGGTTAGGCCTCGGACCTACAATGAATAATGTCTACTTGTTGACCTGATGATTACAAATTTCCTTAGGGTAGCTACTCATAGCTCGTAAGAGCAGTGGCCATGAAAGTTCTTTTATTAGCTTTCCTAATATGTTGCTGCCTGAAGTTGGTATTTTCAAATTTTGAAACTCCTACCTTCTGTTCCCTTTTGCCACGCAACAGTCCTCAATGGCCTAGCGTATCTCGAGAGTGGGAAACGTCAATCATTAA
>CAVNYN010010794.1:324-37306 GCA_963692815.1 Nyctanthes arbor-tristis
CCCCCCCCCCTACGGTACTTGTCCCAAATCCTTATCGAAGGAGACATTGAAGTTAAGTTCCCTTAGCATGTGTAACTCAGCGTATCTGTGTATGATAATGATAAAAACATAACATGACAGAGTCATTGTAGAGGAACGTGTTGTTCGGAAAATATTTTCGGTAGTTGGATTCGTGTCATCCAATTATCAACAATTAAAAGGTCTTTAGGAGTTGAGAGCATAAGGTTAAAGCATATTGAGCATGTGCTGGGAAAACACAGGTCAAACAGCAAGATCTATATGGCAATTATAAGACATGTATCATAATGTGATAGGGAAATACTTAAAGGTCAAAAGACAAGCCTTATGTAGCTATTGTAAGATGTGCTGTCATGTTTTTTGGACTAAGATCTCAGTTGTTAAATGATAATATGCATAAGTTGAATGTGGAGGAAACAAGTGTGGTAAGATGAATCCCCATACTATAATCAATTAGATGAGAAACACCATTAATGGTACACATAAGGCCACCATTGAATTGCCATGCAGCAAAGTAGATGTTATTACATTCATTTTCCCTGGGGAAATAACATGTGGCCTATAAGGTGGGGAAACATATGAATTTACAATAACATTTGAAAGATAAGGTGGGGGGAACTATAAATTGAAATTTTTATAATACTGCAATGATCACAGAAGACTGGCATCATTCTGAAGCAAGGCTGAAAGCCGAACTCATTCTTCAATTATTGAAGCCACTATCCTTTTTAGCGCTTTTTGTTGAACAGTATGCCTCAGAAAGAAAAGATGTTGATGCCTTGAATTTATCCATATTAAAATTTTTCCAACTATTTAGCAAACATCTCAGTTCATTTTCATTTCCATATTTGCTAATTGATTTCGACCGCATTAAACTCCCCCTGGTTTCTTTTGTGGAACTAGGTTGTGTAAGTCTAGATTTATGTGGAAGTAGACAAAGCAATCTGTAATTCTGTATAGCCAGTAGTGTTAAAAATGACCATGGTCTCTCTTGACTTTTGGATTCAATTTTTCATTGTCCTTTTCTCATATCTTTTCCTTTTATTATGTTCTAAACTTACTTCTTTCTTTATGCTAAGAATTTAGAAATTAATCCTTGCAGCTTGCAAGCATGTGCCAACGTTTTCTAGAATTATGGACATGTGTCTGGAAAGTTTGCACCTTCAATATTCTATAGATACGGTGTTAGGTTTGGTGAAATGTTAGGTTTAATGAAACACGGGAAACGGATTCATGCTGCAACTCCACGTATGAACAAAATGTCTCTTGTGGACTAGCTAGATCTTGTTGTCTAAGCATTTCTTGGTCGGGATAAACAGCTAAGCCTGTTTTTGAGTTAAATGTAAACTCTAAAAATTATGTAAAAGAATAAACTAGTCAAAGTCTGATAACTGAGATTATTCTTTATCATATCCTTTTTAATGATTATTTAAATTCATGCAGTCTTGACTAATAGTATGCTAAATTCTTTGAATTGCAGAGGAAGATGGAGAAATCAGAGGCAGGCATCTTTTCTCTGCGCCTAAAGCTATATCTGGGTAGATACGAGGTAGGTTGATTTCCACACATATGCAATGCTTAATGTGTTGTCCGTTGAGTAATTTATGTTTAAAGGCCTTCTATATTATATTTGACAGATAAAGTTTATTGTTGATGGCATATGGAAAGTTGATCCTCTACGCCCCATCGTCCACAATAATGGCCATGAGAATAACCTTCTTATTGTCACATGAAGGCACAAACCATGTTCAACAGCACACGCTAGATCATTTTACTGCCCTTCCCATTACCAGACGGCAAGAAATTTGTGCATAGCAGCATGCCTGGGATGGTCGCTTTACAAAAGCTTGTTGGCATCATGTACACTAATTACAATTCTTTTGACCACCTGCTATAGGCTTTCCATAAAACTTTTCATGTTATCCAAGTTTTGTTCTTTGTATGATGTATATATTTGGCTGTGATATGAGGTGTTCAAAAGTAATGATATGATCGATTGTTTTTATTTTTATTAATGCCAGACTGGGGTTGAGAACTTAGTGCTATGGAGCATTATTCTTTTATTAGATATAGATATACCTGTCAATGGATGAACAATTGAACATATTGGCGCATGAAGATCAGAATTCCAAGTTAACTGGCTTTTATTGGGGGGTTGTCTGATATTATTTATTCTTCAAGAAGCTAAGCAGGAAAATGAACATCAACCAATGACAACAAACTTGGTCTTGCATAATGATGATTCCTACTCCATTGAAGTAAAGAAACTTGTCAACATGACAAATCTCAACTAATCATTTCACCTCATTCGAGCTCAACATCTTTACACATGAAACTGTCACTTCTAAGCAAGAGCTGACAGCACTTAAAATGTAGCATATTTGGCCCACATTCCCCTCAAGAGTTGTCTAAAGCCTTGCTAATGTGTATAACCGTTCTTGTCATGGTAGATCTGTTCCATTTCTTTCTCATTTCCCGTGTAGAGTTGTAAAAAGAACAAATTAACTGGGTTTTGTAACCTACCAAGCTTGCAGCACGTAACAGGAACTCCACGTGGACAATAGTCACAATACAATAGATGGGATGCAAGTTCATATGTCCTGGAAACAAAAGAAAGCATTCTGCTGTACTAACTCAGAGACGTGGAACTGCATGATGATGAATCCAATCCAAATCTGAATCCAGTACACATAAGACTTGGTATTGTTTTAACATAGAAACATACATTTTCATTCCTTAACAGAAGAAACCTTCTGTATACAATCAATATCCAATAGCCAAGTTAAACACAAGAGAAATCTGTAATTGATAAAGCTTAAAAGGAAAAATCATAAAATAAAGCCACATACACAGATTACAACAACTAATCTCCTCAAGACAACCTATTACCACTTTAACAAAGAAACAAAATTCAGATAGCTTGATTATAGTGTTACATCATGGCCAATGCCTGTTACAAAATATCATCATAAGCAACAATTTCCCTGCCCTTGAAAACCCCAGTCGACCCGGAGTTACCTAGAACACCTTTAGTGTCCTCAATTTTCTTGCTTGTGCCGTTGTCATTATTCTCATCTCTAGGGTTCACAATAGCTGATCCCAACTTATTGACTCTTCCATGTCTACTCAATGGAGGTTGCGGCCTCACAAGCTTTGAGGTAATTCCTTCTTTCCGACCCACTGCTTCTCGCCATTGTGGCACTGGATCACTTGCCCACATCACTTGTACCTTCACATACAGGACCGGGAACAATCAATCTCACTCACTAGCTCACAATCAACAAGCATATCTTTCCAATTAAGGGAAACAAAAGAGAACACTTGCAGAAGAATGGTGCCCCGAAGGCCATAAGTAAAGTTGAAGCAACAGAATTCCAGTTTCTCCAGTCTAATTTACTCAGATTTGTAATGCAGTACCGAAATTAACAACAGTATACTATTAGTTAAAACTCAAAATTAGTCAATTACAAGCCCAATTCAAAGCCTACCGGATCAAAATTCATCTATTCAGAGAGAAAAGACACAAAATCAAAATTATTCATAGAGAGATCAGAGAGCTCGTACAGTTACGGAGTTGAGGGTGACTGGAAAATTCGGGTCACGGGCTGCATCAATAGCAGACTGAGCTGCCTCGTTTGATCGGAAAGTAATGTACGCCATTCCATTCGGTTCCATACGGGTGCGAGATATGGGTCCGTAAATTTCGAACCTGGACTTGAGGTCCAGCACCGAGCACTCATTCGGCACCCCTATCACCACCACCACCGTCGGCGCCTTCGTCGCGGCATCAGCTGAAGAAGTATCCACCGGATCATCATTTTCGACGGCGGCGGCGGAAAGCAGACGGCGGCGTTTCGAGGAAGAGTAAGGCGCGTGGCGGGAGAAGTAGGGCTTGTCTTTCTTCTGGCTGTTCATTGTTCTTACTTTTCCGTTTATTTTCGTTAATTTTTGAACAAATATAAGTTCACAATATCCGGTCGCGTTTCGAATACGTCAAAATAATAAATACCTTACTCAATTAAAATTAAAATAATTTGTAAAAATGGCGAGTAAAGGTCAAACCCACCGATAAAGTTAAATATATCTAATTGTTTTTGTATCAAGTAGTGAAAAAGAGTTTTCATGAGATTAAACTAATAAAAAAGAATAAAAACCATTAAAACACAAGCACGACTGCCATGTTTTAAAAAGCGTGAAGCGTGGAAAAGCGTCGACCTCAAGTTTCAAGCTTTGTGAGCTTAAGCGCGCCTACGCGTTGCTTAAGCGTTAAAAAGGTTTTTCATTTTTTCTTTTTTTTTAACAAATTTAAAATTATTAAATATTTGAAATATGTATCTTAAATTAGAAAATAAATGTAAAATCATAAATATTATATCTACTTTATAATTTTAACACTTTTATAATACAAGTTTGATATTTTCAAAAAGTAAAAGATGGATAATTTCTACTTTATTATACATTTATAGGGATTAAGTATTACAAAAATAATGTAATTGTCAAAAATAAATAACATTTACCACTTAAAATAAAAGTAAGAAAACTCATTTCACATATAACTTAAATAGAGTCAATAAACATATTATAAACCGGAATAATTTTCTTTAAAAAAATCTTTATAATGTTACAAATTCTAGTAATATTATATATTAAAACAATTGTTCTTGACTATTATTAAAAAAGTAATATAATAATGATGATTTTTAAATAAGTTTATAGGCTAAAAAATTTCAACTTGAAAAAAAATTTAGTAGTATTGTTTTAACTTTTTGATTGGCACATATTGAAAGTTTTATAAAAAGACAATATGATTGGGACTTATAAATAAGATGAGCCTTTGTGCATGTGACTATGTAAAGAAAATTTCGTGGATTTTTGGACAAATTAATAATTGTCTTAGTCCTTTATGTTTAGTTTTAAACTTAAAAATAATTGTCCTACATTAGAAGTTTTGTAGACAAATAACATGATTGAGACTTATAAATAAGATAGGCCTTTATGCAAGTGAATATGTAAAGAAAATTTTGTAGAGTTTGAGGTAAATCAATAAATGTCTTGGTCCTTTATATTTTAGTTTTCAAGTTTAAATAGATACCTTAACCATATATTTCAAGTAAAAAAAAAAAAAACACGCCTTGGTGGAAAAAAGCTCGCCTAGGCGCGCCTAAGCAGTCAACAAAAATTGTTGACCTCTTTTTTCCCTACTTATAGCCTAAGCGAGGCGTTGAGGCTTCCCTTCGCGCCTAGGCACCGCATAAGCGTGCTTTTTAGAACAGACAGTACGAGTAAGAAAATAAAAACACAAATGCTAATTCTAGCTTTTGGTTCAGTTGTGCACTTCACATAAAAGATAGTAATCAATTGCAACATTATTCCTACTTTTTTGTAAAACTATTAACTCTTACTTTCTTATAAAACTATTAACTATATGTAAAAGAAGTTCTGCTATCCAGATTTTCCCTTAGGCATATCTAATCAAAATAAACTCTTAAATTAGACCTAACTATTTGGACAACCTAGAATAAGATCTCTAGATTTGAACAATAATTGCATGAAGAATTGGGAAAATAAGTCAATCTAAGCAATAAATCTGCAAGTTCGATCTAATCATTAATTGCTACGAGAATTAGAAGAAACAACAATTAAGGATTGAAACCCCAAATTTTAGCAATAGAACATTAATCATTCAATGTAGTAGGCCTAAACTAAGTTAAACAATCAACATTCGTAATCATAGAAATTAGAATACCACAGTAAATTTTACAAAAGAGTAAGAAACAACGTTACTAAAATTGATTAATTAAGAAAAAATTAGCAACATCCCCTAAAACTGGAAGAAGGGAGAAATTATCGTTCCTTCAATCTTTGTCTTTGTAAAGTAAATAAAATAAATATGAAGTTGTGTGTGGATATGTGTGAAGTTGTGTATAAGACTTGACCCCTTTTATAGAGTCTAAAAACCTTAAGAGAATAAGAACTTGTTTGATATTGTTTACTTTACCAATATATAATTTTACCTACCACTAATTTGACATTTGATTTGATAACTATTCAATTACAACCACATATTTTCTACATTTTTACATTCTCAATACATATTTCACATATTTTCTCATTATAAATTCTCCACATTTTAACAAATAAAGAGCATCAAACAAGCTCTAAGTAAAAATCGGGTCAAAGTTATATCATACAAAGAGTACTAAAGGAACACGGGAACAAAATAATTTTGCGCACGTAGGGGGTGCAGTGCGGCCACACAAGCCAATGGTACGCCCGCACTGCTAATTCTGTCCGTTTCTGCTCAACCCGTACAACATCATGATCAAGCTGTGCGGCCGCTCAACTTCATCTCTATTTTTCTTTTATTTCGGTCCTTCTAGTTTTGATACTCGATGTCTTAGTGCCCGATCTCCAAAATTATTGCAAAACATGCCCGTTCTCGATTATTTTGAGTTTTTCCCTTAATCCTATAACAAATAAACAAATCAAACATAAATAATTCTTTTAATATAATAAAACTGTTAGTATGGAGAAATTAAACAACCTAATTAAGTACCTATCAATATCTCTGTGAAATTTATACTCCTTCCATCTCAAAAAGATTTTCCCCTTTCATTTTTCACATAAATTAAAAAGGGTTGTACTACATTCCCTTGTCGAATCACTTATCCGATTACTTGTCATTTAATATTAGAATAGTTACATTTACACTATATTTTTAACTAAGTACACCACATTTTCATTATACTCATCAGTCATCATCCTTTATATTTTTTAATTATTTACATTCACATGATATCTTGATTTCAAAAACTTCATTGCGATATTTGTTTAAATTTTTTAAATAAATAAAAATATGATATCTAATGATACACAATTACGTATTTTTATATGATTTTATGGTACAAAAATCAAATATTTCAAAATATATTCGATCATTAAGAATAAGAGAAGATAATTAAATAAAAAGTTAGAGAGAAAATGTAGCAAAACTTTTAGAAGCTTAAATACTATAAGAAATAAAGATAATGGATGTTTGCATTAATAAAAATGTGGTGTGTTTAGTAAAATAAGTGGTGTAAATATAATTAGCTTTGATGTTATTGAAAATGTACAATTTAATAATATATTTCCTATTATACCTTTTGATTTATTTAATATTTTAATTTAGTTGTTCTTTGTTGTTGATTACAATGCATAATAAATGAGGGTATATTAGAAAACTAAAAAACTAACTTAGGAAAATGGAATATAATTTGAGATGAATAAAAAATAAAATGAGGAATATCTTTTTCGAACGAAGAGAATATATTATACTCATAATAATAATCCCGTTCTTGTTGTACCTTTATTATGCTTAAAATTTTTATGTTGGTCGGACAACTGAAATTTACCAACATTTACCTCATTTTATGTATAATTCAATTACGATGATTACGCAATAATTTGTTTCTAATTTGTGCCGATATATTTGTAATAATTCAATGAAGTGGTCAATAAATAAACATGAGATGACATCTGAGCCGTTCTCGTCTCATTATTGCCCTACACTTCTACTTTTCATTATCTTGAAAGTCCTCCTAGTCTTGTCCACTCAATGTCAAATATAAACCTGTCCATAATTTCTTTTACAAATAAATCCCATTACGTTTATGTTAATTCAAATCTATTTAGTTCATGGATGTCTTTTGAGTATTTTTATTGGAGTGGCTATATTGATACCATAAACTTTTATTTTATAATCACCCAATATTTTAATTTTGCTAACTTTGTTTCATCCTTTTTTTATACAACTTTGATTCATATTTACTCCTTTTTTACATTTAGATCCCAAATTCTTTTCTTAAAATTTTATTCTCAGCTTTCTATTGATTAAACATATATTGTATTTATTCATTTTTGCCTCTTAAAATTTCAATAGAGTGACCGCTAAATATTGTAAATAAATAAAAGAGTAACGATTCAAAAATTCATATATTGTATTTATTCATTTTTGCCTCTTAAAATTTCAATAGAGTGACCGCTAAATATTGTAAATAAATAAAAGAGTAACGATTCAAAAATTACGAGTATTTAAGTAAGCGTGGGTGTATATATATATGTGTGTGTGTGAAAATTGACATAATCTAATATATTAAACAATTAGCTGGAGAAAATCACTGGTTTGGTTAAGGGACTCTCGCGTGTTTTTTTTTTTTTTTTGGCCCCGTTTTTTAATTAATTAATTTTTGTGAATTTCTTTTCGAATTTTCTGATTCATAAATAATAAGAAAATTACGCATTCAAATTTAGGGCCGTATTGGGATCTTGGGATGGACAGCGTCCAAAGCCTAGTTGTTTACACAAAGAAGGCCTCCAGGCTTTCTTAGAAGCCCAAATGGAGTTTTTTACAAATAGAGAAATGAATTAAAAAGGGAAAAAAAATGAACATATCTATATCTATATATTAACTAAGAGAAAAGTCTCAGTACCTTCTGTACCGTGATTTTTCAATATTTTTATGCAATTTTCTCACTTTTTTTATTTGATAAATATTGAAGTAATTGTTCTTTAATTTTCCTTACTTTTTTTATTTGGTAAATCTTGCTGTAATTATTTTTTATTATTCTTTTATTTTTAAACTAAAACTCCTGTAAAGTAACTTAAAGAAGATTTTCCCACCTTTTTTTTATTTGGTAAAACTTGTTGTAATTGTTTTTTTATTTTTAAACAAAACCTTGCAATAATTATCCTTTTATTTTTAAACAAAAACTTCGATAAAGTAACTCAAATCTTAAGTTTAGCCCTCAAGCCTTAACTATTTTGCCCATTTTCTTTTTGTTAAATTTTTTCACTAATAAATCAAAATATTAAATTAGAAAGATCAATTCCAAAATAAACCTTAATCATTATTAATTCGATCATTCACCATCTTCATCGTGTGTGTTGGTGAGTTTAATATTATTTGAATTTTTTAATGTATTTTACATTTTTTTTGAGTTTTTATTTCTTAGTTTATTAGAATTTTTGAAAATGTGGTGTGTAACAGATATTTTTTACCTACCGACCCGAACAACCTTACCCCATACATGATTCAAACCGAAACAGGAAAGGCGTATTTGACCAAAACCCGTCTTATTGTCATTCTTACAGTTAGTATTCTTTTTAGTTTCAAATTAATTAAAATGTGATGCCTATCCTGTTTTCATTTTGCCCCTCAATTTCTAGATTAATTAGATTTGAAAATTTATTCATTTATTTTGAGAGAAACATCGCTTCTTTTCACAAACACCTCCATATCTAATCTCGCTTCAATTGAATTGTATGATATTTGAAAATTTAGATTTAGTTTAAAATGTGATGCCTTGGGTTGGTGATAACTTAATAAGTTAAATATAAATCATAACATATTTTTCCATTTAATTCTCATCACATTTCGGCTTTTCAAAAACTAAACGTAAAAATGTTTACAACAAATATTTTTAATACTTATAATATATTGTTCAACCCATGTTTTATTTTTCATGATCTATTATTCGGGTTCTCTTATATTTTTTGGCTAATTTTAATTATAAAGATGATAAATTTAAATTTGATAATATTGTACATTTGTCGTTGAATTTACGTTTTCGAATGTATTAAATAATGGTAATATATTTTTTGTATTATTACATATGTACGAGAGACTAGATGTAAGAATATAAATTGTCTTCTGAATGATTTTGAACTTTACAGTTACTATCAATTTATCTTATTGATTCAATTAATATATACTTGTATTTTTATATTTTTTATAGAGGTGTAAATGTTATAGATTTATTATACAACTATCTAATGAAATATTTTAATAAGTTTTTCTGTCTATGCAACTCACGGGTAGTTTAACTAGTATACACAAAACACACTGCAAATTTAAAGAAAATAAAAAAGGAGGTAGGCGAATTCTGGCTGTTGCAAATTCAACATGTAACGGACCCCACTATTATCTGCTATTTTACTCTCTTATATTCTCAGTTTTTAACGTGCAGAAAATCAAGAGCTTCTTAGTTCAATTAGAACAATCGAGACTCAACTGAAATATGATTAAATATAATATCCTAAGATATTAGTGAAGCTTGCCCATTGTAGGGTGTTCTCATCTTTGCTGTGATCAAGAAGAAATTATTTCCCCGTTGCTGCGCAGCCTGCGCTAAGGAAAAAAAGACGGAGAGAATTTAAAGGCTGTAGACAGCAGTGTTTGGTGTGCAAGGACTGGAATATATTCCCAACGCATTTAAAAATATCTTTTTTTTTTCTCTCTCTTTCTTTTGGGTCTACAATTAGCCAATTATTACTGTACATTTAGAAAGAATTTAATTGGATCATTATATACATTTCAATTAGATCAAATCATTAAACTTTAGTTGGTCACTTCCGTACATTCTCACGGCACGGCATGCCAACTTACCAAAAATATTTGAATTTTGGAACTCGGAAGAATTTAATCGAGTCTTTCAAACATGTGTTTTTTTTTTTGGTTGGTTGTCTTTCAAACGCGTTTTGTTTGAACTTGTACGTGAGATAAGATCAAGACAATTTTGTACATCAAGTACCAATAGTTTTTATATTTGGCGTCACACCTCATTTCATCTTAAAATAATTAAATAGACTATAAATAGAAAATTTTCAAAAACTAAAGTGTCAAATGCATGGTGGTGTCACGACTGCACCAATGAGATGGCGTGTTATAGCACCAGATACCTCCATGCTATTGAGTCTATTTTAGTGACACTGGGTGTCTCTGTTATAGAGACACCAGGCCTAAGTGATGCATATTCTACTGTCCCTTTTGATAACATAATATTGAGTTAAATGTAATTCTTCTTTTTACACATAACCTATATGCGAATTAGTTGTAGTGTAAAATAGCAGATGTCTCTATATTATAGAGACATTGAGATGCTATTAACCAATTTATCATTTTTCCAATGCTACAAGTCTACAAGTGTGTTTGATTTTGTGAAAAAATGATTTTTTAAGAGAATGTGTGTTTGAAAAGTGAAGAAAAATTACGAATTTACTTGTAAGAGATAGATAAATATGTAGTTGAAAATGAGTTTGAGTGAGAATTAATTTTAGAAAATTTATGTGCTTGTTTGATACCCATTATTTTCTCACTTTATAATTTCATCTACCACTGATTTGACAATTAATTTGACAACTGTTCAATTATAACTACATATTTCAAACTTTTTTACATTCTCAATACACATTCTACCTCTTTTCTCATTACAATTTATCTAAATTTGATCAAATAATGAGCATCAAATAAGCTCTAAATCCAACCAAACAGAGTCATCACTATCTACATAGTATTATCGATAATCTTTTCCGAAATACTAATCGGTCCGGTTATGGAGAGACAATCTCTCCTCTTACAGAGATGATGTATACACATGATCCCATGTTATTAGAAGATCAAGAGAAATTGAGCTATATGTGTGCAACTTCTCCGTAATAAGAGAGTTTTCCTCTCTTTAGAAATTTCCTTACATAGTTACTGTCAATTCCTTTATATGTTAACAGACTAGCAGTTTCGTTGAATAAGCCATATTCGCATGTCATTAGAAACGCCTTTATAGCACTTTCATAACGCGTAACCATGCAATCACATGAAACAAAAAATACCTCCGGATAATGTTAAAAATTTTCATATAGTAAACGAATCGATCTATAAAAATTACCTCCCACCAGAAAACTAACTGCTTCGAAGAGTTACTTAAAACAGAACATTCTCATCTTGTACGTGGGTGCACACGTGGGAGACGATACCCAATGTGTCCAATCATACAAGTGTCACACAAATGAACAATCGACAGGCCGGTTCTTGATCTCCTACTGACAGGACCCGACTGGGTCGGGGGCCCGCCATTAGAGCACATCACCTTCTCGTCATTACATTCTTATCCACATCCCCCTGAAAAGGAGTTACTTAAAATGACAAGTGGGTCTGTGGGCTCCGACCCACTTTGCGGCCACCGCAGAATATGCTCCACGTTGCAGGCCCGGTCTCAATCACGGACCCAGTGGCTTCAGAGGTTCCGTGGTTGAGGTTATTCGTGTTACGTGGCCATTTGACATTTTTGACAAAGACTTTTATTTATTTATTTTTTATTGGACACGTGAATGTACCAAATTTAATCAGGGTGGACACACGGAGGAATCTCAATTAGTTCTCAAAAAATCATAAAAGATTTTTTTTGGGTTTATTATTAATTTATTTTTAGTGGTATTCCTATTGGCTAGTAAAGGAGATCAATCCTTTGGGAGATGGTTTTCAACTCAAAGTTCAAAAATGCAAGACATTGGCACAATTGGCCTTGGGACTCTCTCTCTCTCTCTCCCCACACACACAGATATTATATAGAGATGATCTAGGTAATCTGGCTATAAAAAAATCAGAAGATGAAACATGTGTGCGTTTAATCGTGATCAATTATCACCTATAGTTTAAGTAAAAGGTGTTTAACAAAAATACGTACGATAAGAAAGTATACAAATACAAAAGCAGTAAAATGCACCTTGTGGAGACCTTTTCATTCAGAACTTTAGTGTAACAAACTTGTCAAATGAGGCAACGAGTTTGAAATGTCAAATCACGGCACCTTGAATGCTTAATGGAAAAGAAGAGATAAGAGTGTTTTATAGTACGAGGTATTGTGATATGAAATAACGAAAGCATTACGTTTATTGCGTTGAAGAGAGAACAAAAGAAATTAGAATATTGTTACGAATGCTAGACTATTTGCGACGCGACGTGCCTACCTTCAAGAAGCATAACATCAAGGTAAACAAAAATAGGATGCCTTCGTCCAATGGTACAAGTTATAAAACCATTACTATATTATATAACCATTACTATATTAACGTTGGAGGACGAAATGTCAACATCTAAGATGGGCGAAAAAGTCATTGCTTATGGAAGAACGTTAGTGTAAAGCCTTTAAACTTTCAAAAATCTTGACTTGGATGGGCTAAACCCCTCAAATTTTCTTTCTCCTATTTGTTGGCATTCAGCTTTATTTAGATACTTTATTGAAAAACTTTGCTTATAGGAGAAAGTTAAAGCAATAAAGCTTTAAAACTTTAAAGGAAAGCTTATTTTAATCACAATTTGGATTCTTATACATAACATGTTAGTTCACCTTTTTTTGATGGGCGCCCGACTTTTTATTTGCTAAAGTTTTTACCATATATTTTATTCGTAGTTGTTTATTGGAGAATGGAACTGTCAAACAGAGGAAAAAAAATCTCTCACCAACAAACTGGCCAACCTAATATATAGATCAATATGTGATTTTGGATTAACACTATATAATTATATACTATAATATCATATTTGCTATGTGACATGCATATATAGCAAATATAATATCATAGTGTATCATTTATATGGCACCATGCCACCATAATAAAACTCACAATATACGTTTAAGTGATATAATGCAAGTAAACATGGTAGCATCATACACCCTGTGGTCATGTATCTTTTCTATGATTTTACATATTACTCTTCTCGTCTCAAAAAGATATTTTTCTTTTTTTTATCCTTCCCAAATCATATTCTCCTTTCCTTATTTAATTTTTTAGTTTTCTAAAAGATTAATTATATCTACACCACTTATTTTACTAAACACACTACATTTTTATTAATGTAAACATCTATAATCTTTGTTTCTTATAGTATCTAAGGCTCCAAAAGTTATTGATACATTGTTTTCTCGATTTTTTGATTTAATTATCCTCTCATGTTTTTAATGATCAAATATATTTAGAAAAATTTGATTTGTTTACCTTAAAATCATATGAAAACATGTAGTTGTGTATCATTATATATTTTTGCTTATTTAAAAATTTTAAACAATTCTCGCAATGAAATTATTGAAATCAAGATATCATTGTTACCAGATTTCATGATAATAAGATGTTAAAAATACAAATATGGTAAAAAATAAGTTAATGGTCTAAGTGTAAAGAATTAAAAATATAAACGATGATGAATATAATTAAAATGTGATGTGATTAGTAAAAAATATGGTGTCAATATAATCACATTTTCTAAAATACCTATATTTATTATACATGGTACTTAGCAATAAAGAAGATCAAAAATGAAATGTTAAACAAACCTAAAGCCATATTAAGAATATCTTAAATTGCTAATTTACATTTCTAATTACATTAATTATATTTTCTTAATCTAGGTAAAAAAATGAAAAGGAAATATCATTGTGTGGGATGGAGGGAGTAGTGATTAGTGTGATAATCAATTTGTTGGAGAGCAAAACTGTAGCATACATATCTTTAGTTATGTGGCACTTCAGATATCTTATTTAAGCCTCGCAAAGAATGCAAGATAAACATACGGTCAAGATTGTATTTGAAAAAGTTCAATTTATTAGAGAATTACGCTTAGGGGCCTTTATAGTGCATGGACTGTTACAGTCTCTCCTCATTTTGAAAGTGATCAACATGGATCAAGCTTTTAGTTTTGTGAGAGAAAATAGAGACAAATCAAGAAATTCGACAAAAGAAAGAGCTTCATTACTAATTGATTCTAACCTCGTTTACAATAGATTATTATTACATAAACACAACACTAAAAGCATATAGCTAAAATCGTCGTTCTAACAAGTACTCAATAAGGCCATAACCAAGTGGCCTGATCTTCAATTGGGAAACCCAAACTGCTTGAATTCAGTTGCAAATCACCATAGCATTCATCTTCAAGTTTTGGGAAGCAGGATGGGGGCAGAAGGCTCCGGCTCAGGTTGTCTTCTTCGTCTTGGGAGAAATCCGAATCAAAGATATGCGAAGAATTAGACGGCTCTAAGAAGGAAGAATGAATTCCATCAGTGTAATGTGGGCTGTCTGAATCAAAAACATCACTTTTTGCAGAAGTGGCATCCTCCTGTTTGCAAACCACCATTGGGATCTTTGATGCATTTGGTGAGACACTACTCGGGTCCGATTTCTTTGGTAGAGATCCTGCCTCTATTGGACCACTGGGATTACATGGCTCTGCTTTTGGCTTCCCTTTCTTTCTCAGAAGCAACTTATCTTTGAGCAAATTAACCTATAATGGAAAAACCAGAACCACCATCAGATAAGAAACCAGCAGAAATTCAATGATGATTCTGTAAACTAATAAGATACTATACACTACGCGTAGGGACAGAGTCTTGAACTGAGTATGCTTTGGTACCCCGTGAAACCAACCTACCAGAAAGTGTTTCCCCAAAAGAGGACTTGCAAAGACCCCATAGAAGAGGCCCTGATAACAAGTTTATAACTTTAGAGGAGTTACTTCAATAGAAACATTTGGTATACAGTACTAGACAGAAGTAAACAGTGCGACAGAATATCACTTAACTTATCAAATAAACATGTAATCTCAACTTGCAATTGAACTAAACAAAGTAGAATAGTAGTCATAGAACTATTATATTACCTCATTTTTCAAATTCTCATTCTCCTTAAACAGAGTGTCATGATCAGCCTTAAGTTTGTCATAACTAGCTTTCAGAGAACTATAGTCCTTCTCCAGTTGCTTGGTTTTGTATCTGGCTCTCCTATTCTGATACCAAATTGCCACCTGTCTCGGCTGCAAGCCAATTTCTTTTGCAAGGTGGATCTTTCTCTCTGGTTCAAGCTTGTTTTCCACCTCAAAACTCTTCTCCAGAAACCGCACTTGATCGGGCGAAAGTCGCCTTTTTTTCTCCGGATGGCGAAAGCACCCATCGTAATCCCCATTACTATTATCTTCGTTATCAAAGACTGAACTCTCAGTAGTGTTTTCTCCGCGAATATCTTTGAAATTAACAATGGATGTAGAGCCTGAAACTGAGCCACCCATTGCTTCATCAATTCATTGAATTATTAACTTGCAGATTTACAACTTAAACATCTTTAATTATGTTGGACTTTACAGGGTTCTTAGCAAACAATCATAACCAGTATTGTGCAAGATCATCAACAGGAATCACAAGCACAACACAAGAATCAGTTCTTAAAAGGAGTTACTTTTTCTTTTTCTCTGTTCTCTAACTTCGGAATGACACAAGGATTAACGGTAACATAACCACTCTGATCTACAGATACAGAAATGAAGATAAGAAATCATGGGAAGCAAAAATCTATTAGATAATCCTCAAACAATAAAAATTGATCCCAATTGATATAATCAAGCATGTATATACCCTAAATCCAAGCACATCAAAGAAAGGAAATTTCAGGGAAAATAAGCAGAGCATTTTACCAAGAGACTTACCATTAAAAGAAGGGGAAGAACTGGGAATCCAGAGAGAATCAAGAGCTTCAGAAGAACAAGGGAGCTTTTCATTTTTAAGCAAAACCGAAGTCATATTGGAACTATCAAATACCAACCCACCGCTCTCCATAGGCGTTGTTTTTGGTTTGTTCTGGCAAATAAAATTCTTTTGTGGGCAGTCAAAAAAGTAGCATAGTTTCAAGAAATTCAAGTCCTGTGACGAAAGAAAGTAATGATGAGTATAATGCTCATGTAGGAGTAACGAGGGTTCACACCCATCAGTCAGCAGACGCCGAGAGAGAGAGAGAGAGAGAGAGATTTTTGGGTGATGAAGTTTGAACTTTGAAGAGAATGAAAGTTCTGTTTTTGTGTGGAGAGAGAGAGAGAGAGAGAGAGAGATTTCTCCTATGGGAGGTGACTTTGAGGGGGATTATAAACAGGCTGAAAGCAAGGATAGTTTCTTGTTGGATTGGAACACATATTCTGAAGTTACCAATATGCCCTTTCCATAGGGTTTTTAATTAGAGACGTCAAAAATCACTGATACATACGATTTTCATCTAGGTCCATCCTAAATGAAGAGTAGGAATACGATGGGGTGGGGAATTGAGTCTTAACCTCTCAAGAAAATGTTTCGTGGCAATATGGATTTCTTATTCGTCAACCACCGCCATCTTAACCTCTCAAGAAAATATTTCGTGGCAATATGGATTTCTTATTCGTCAACCCCCGCCATCCAAGAAAAAGAAGACTATCAAGTATTGACAAGTAACTTATTTTGAGAGAAACCGTCTCAAATTCTCAAGGTGAGATGGGTGCTAAGGTGTGGATTGGAGTCCCTGCCACTAACTTCTCTTCAAGAAAAGGTTGTTGATGGCATTTTTCGATTTCTATGTTGGTGTTAACATACACATAGAGAGTGGTGTCAAATAAGGAGAAGATGTTACATTATTTCATTAGGGTGAGAGATCATTTTTAGATGTTACATATTACTCAAACAAAATATTGCAATTATGTATTTTGGTATGGTTGGCTTTTAAAGTCATTGCATCCCCAAGAAGGTGGTGTTCTGCAGCAATGGTGCCGAAAGCTCAATCAAGTGGTAGCAAAGTACGAAGTTTTTAAGCAAAACAGTAGTGTAGGCAGCTCTATAGAAATCTTTACTTTGTGATGCCACGTAATGTGCTAATCATTGACTTTTTTATGGGTTCATCAAATACAAGTCAACATATAATAAGTAGAGAGAACCAAATTTTTACAATAATACTGACAATATTAAAATTTGTTACAGTTTGAGTTCTTGATATATGGGGTAAATTAAGTAATTTCGGCATAGCAAAAGATAATTTGAATTTTTATTCATATATCACTTAAATAAATTAATCTACAAGAATTATAACTAATCAAATTATCATTAACACATAAGAGATTATACAAAGTGAGGTATTTTTCTAAGAAGTTTCTCAAATTTCACTAGGACACTTGCCTCCATTGTCCCGACCTTTATTCACTAATATGGCCTTTCGATTGAGTTTCATTCGAAGAATTGAGTCATAGTCTTCCTTACTTAAGGTAGAGCATTTGGATCAACTTTCCCTTGGAGGGGTCAAGTTAAGCTAACATGCATGACATTTTGTTTAGAGGATTGTTGAGAATGTGTGGATAAAGACTTACAATAATTAGAAATTTTGGTAAATGATGGATTTATAAGCTTGTTCTAAAAAGTGAAGAAACACGGGATCTCGACCGACCTAGACATGAATAAATGTAGTGCACAAAGATAATAAGACTCAAAAAGAGGCTTGAGAGAGACCTAACGCTAGTCAAGGTGGCTAGAAAACTGCTAGGCCAAAAAAGTTGCACCCCATTTATTTTTTTCTTCTATGACCATTAAAACAAAAAAACAAAATTAATAAATTAACTACAAAAGAAAAAAGAACTAGTAGTTCAAATTGTAGCGCAGTAATTAGATATTCAAATTTCGAACGAGATGTCTTTCGTTCAAAATACATCTACCCTCCCATTTGATTCGAAATTCATCTACCTCTAAATTTTCTATAGAAATATATCATACTCTAAATTTGGAGCCAGACCACCAATTAAAGGGGAGTTACATTACTTGTGTCAAGTGATGTGGCCCCCTGTAATTGGTGGTATGGCTTCAAATTCAGAGTCCGATCTGTTTCTATAGCTGGATCGCATCTACCCCTGCTATCTTCCCTTACCTAACCAAAAAAAAAAAGGCATTAATAAATAGAAAATCAATATTATTTAAAAAGAAAAAGGAAAAAGGTTCCATGTATGAATTTCTTTCAATTCTTTCCATAATAATGGGTGACAAATATTTTTCTATCGGTCTTTTTTTTTTAAGTACAATTACAATCCGTATCATGGGACTATAAGTGCATATAGATATATATCATTCTGAAATACAACGGACAGAAATCAAAGATCCAAACCCCTATACAAGCGACTACAAGAAATCAAACTCCTATACATGAGACTACAAACTACATATAAAATGTAGACAAATCCCCACATGGGGGAATCGAATCTGGGACCTCTACATCCTAAGGCCTCAACCTTAGCCCCCTAACTAAATGGGTTAAGGCCTCATTGACATTTTTCCACCGGTCTTTTAAAAGTGAAAATTGAAAAGAAGAAGGAATAGGATAACATGTGGAAGAAAAAGTATTTTTGAGGTAGACTTCGTAATTAACCATAGTTTAGGGACTTTAAACATAAAAATCAAAAGTGAAAGAGAAATTTGCAAGGTGGTGGGAAAGACAAGTCGAATCAATCAGTTTCAAGGTTGCGCTCTCAATGGCGAGACTTTTATGACTCTTAAAAGTGCCGCACCCCCTCCTATTTTGTCCTCTTGTAATCGAAGTAACACAAATGTATTGAACAGTTTCCATTAATGACTGAAGTGTAGCTTCTTGATTTTTTTGTTCATGAGTCATATGATCCTCTCAATTTGATTTTAACTAAACTTAAAACGTGTGAATTTATTTGACAAGACAAACAGGACCAATCACCTGTCGAGAGACATTTTATCTTGTTGAATCGTGCTTTAGATAAATATATTGGGAAACATAAACGCTATAACACTTCTGTCTAGATGTTTTACAATTGAGGGTACGACAATATGTCAAATATCTTTTTCTTAAAAGTGTGGTGCGTGATTTTGAAATAGTCGAATCATTTTTTTTAGACACTCTTGATAAATAGACGCATATTGATATCTCTATCTCTATCTTGGTTTAAAGCTAGCACGTCGTACATGGCCTATGTGGTGTCTAGCTTTAACTATTTTTAGCATATTTCTATTTTTAGCACTACTTGCTCACATCTCATCCCCCACCATAAAATGATAAGTCATGCAACATTGAAATTAGCACTTTATTTTCCTTTTGAAACCTATTTTAGTAAAATTGATAATGATTAGGGGTAGCGAAAAATAGTCCTTGTCACTATATTACTTTTCGACTCAATAATAATAATAATAATAATAATAATAATAATAATAATAATAATAATAATTTAAATCGAACTAAGTTCAAGTACTCGCCTCCAAGAAATTCAAGAACGGTAAGAGAGTTTGTGTATGACATTTGGATGTCATGCTCATTAAGACATCCATCCTCTTACAAAATATTACAACTAGAGTTACAGAGTAGTTATATTCATATTTAAGTGTTATGTTTGACATATAAGTTTCAATAAGATGCTGAATGTAACGTTGTAAAATCGGCCCAGTATTTTGGGTCTGATATCCAGTTACATTGGGTTGTTGTGAAGTCCCATATTCTGTGTTGGCCCAAACTTTAAACTCTAATTGGGTTTCTTTTTTTTTTTGTGGGGGGGGGGGGAGACGGGAATTGGGGCTTAAATAGCTCTATATTAATTATCGCATGTTCCCACAAGAAATAAATAATGAAAAATGAAAAGAAAAAAAAATTGAAAATCGGCAAACACGACAAACTGACCGACGCCACCGGGTTTGGTCAATTTCAGGGGGGGATAAAATGTGTGGTCATTTTGAAAAATTAACCCGTAAGCCAGCCAGAAAATTGAACAATTGACAAGAAACGTCAAACTTATCAACGAAACAAGCTTAATTGAGATCGATCAGTTCATGATTTCATGGATGGCAAAAAATGTCTCTCAGTATGGTAAGTTATGAGCAATTGTAGGGAGACATTTAAAAGTGACATTAATATGTTGCATTATTACATGACACACATTCATTGCGTGAGTTATTACATGATAACTTTTTCATTATCCTATACAAGTGTGCCGCATAAGAATGTCACATATTAATGTCTCTTTTTCAGGTCCCCTTAGAATTTTTGGTAAGTTATTCATGTTGTTGACTAGCATTTAGAGATAAACTCTTCTTATCTAACACTTAAAATGGATAACTAACTTATAACGATTTAATTATCGTTATAATGATTTTGATATCTTTATGATTGAGCAAAGACGGCTATGAAAAATGTGACATTTCATGTCATACTTGCACGTTAAAAAATGTCTCATATTGTATGGTGAGCTATTTGCAGAGTAGACACATCTGGACGACTACTTAAAATGAATTTTAAAATGACAGCGATATAATTATTGTTATAATGATTTGAATATCATTGAATGAATATTGTCATAAAACGATTTTGATATCTTTAAGATTTAGTTAAAATTGCCGTGAATAAAAATTTAATTTTCAATTCATACACACACATCAAAAAATGTGTCTTATTGTAGGGTGAGCCATTCATTGAGTGGACACATCTGGACAACCACTTGAAATAAATTTTAAAATGATATCGTTATAATTATTGCTATAAATATTTCAATATGTTTGAGTAAACAGTGTCATAAATTTCAATTAGAACTTTCAAGTCATATATTGACATGACATAAAACATCTCTTAATGTTTTATAAGCCATATTGACTAGCATTCAGACATGAAAACATCTTATCCAATACCTAAAATAGATAACTAACTCATAACGATTTAACCTCCAAGGCTCCAATCAAACACCGAAAAGCTATAATTAATTCATACGATTTCGTAATCGTTATAACGATTTGAATATTATTGATTGAATACTGTCATTAAATTAAAATTTCAACTTCAAAGTTATACGGACAAACTACAAACATATCTTAATGTGTTGTGAGTGGAATTGACAAGTATTTAGAGATGAACACCTCTAATTAAAACACCTAAAATAGATAATTAACTGATAACGATTTCTTAATCGTTATAACGATTTGAATATTATTGAGTAAATAGCGTCGTTAAATTAAAATTTGAACTTATAAGTTGTACTAACAAATTACAAACATTTCTTAATGTGTAGTGAGTGACATTGATAAATATTTAGAGATGAACACATCTAATCAAATACCGAAAATTGATATTGATAATTAACTTATAACGATTTCGTTATCGTTATAATGATTTGAATATTATTAACTGAATAGTTTCATTAAATTAAAATTTGAATTTCTAAGTTATACTAACAAGTTAGAAGCATTTCTTAATATGTTGTGAGTCGTACTGACTAGTATTTAGAGATGAACACCTCCAACCAAACACCTAAAAGTGATAATTAACTTAGAACGATTTTGTAATTGTAATAACGATTTGAATATTATTGAATGAATAATGTCATTAAATTAAAATTTAAACTTCTAAGTTATATTGACAAGTTAGAAGTATTTCTTAATATGTTGTGAGTCATATTGACTAGTATTTAGAGATGAACACCACCAATCAAACACATAAAATCAATAATTAACTCATAATGATTTCCTAATCGTTATAACGATTTGAATATTATTGAAGAATGAATAATGTCATTGAATTAAAATTTAAAACTTCTAAATTATACGGACAAATAATAAACAATTCTTAATATATTGTGAGTGGTATTGACTAGTATTTAGAGATGAACATCTCTAATTAAACACCTAAAATGGATAATTAACTCATAACAATTTTGTAATCCTAATAACGATTTGAATATTATTAAGTGAATAGCGCCATCAAATTAAAATTTAAACATTTAAGTTATATTGACAAATTATAAACATTTCTTAACGTGTTTTGAGTGGAATTGACTAGTATTTAGAGATAAATGCCGCTAATTAAAGACCTAAAATTGATAATTAACTGATAACGATTTTGTTATCGTTATAACGATTAAAATATTATTGAGTGAATATTGTCATTAAATTAAAATTTAAACTTTTAAGTTATACTGACAAGTTATATGTATTTCTTAATGTATTGTAAGTTGTACTGACTAGTATTTAGAGACGAACACCTCTAATGAAACGTCTAAAATCAACAATTAACTCGTAACGATTTTGTAATCGTTATAACGATTTGAATATTATTGAATGAATATTGTCTTTAAATTAAAATTTGAACTTCTAAGTTATACTGACAAATTATTATAATTTTTTAATGTGTTATGAGTGGTATTGACTAGTATTTAGAGATGAACACCTATAATTAAACTCCTAAATTTGAAATTAACTCATAACGATTACATAATCGTTATAACAATTTGAATATTATTGAGTAAATAACATCGTTAAATTGAAATTTGAACTTCTAAGTTATATTGACAGATTATAAATATTTCTTTATGTGTTTTGAGTGATATTGACTAGTATTTAGAGATGAACACCTACAATCAAACCTATAAAATGGATAGTTTATTCATAACGATTTCGTAATCATTGTAACGATTTGAATATTATTGAGTGAATACGTCATTAAATTAAAATTTGAACTTCTAAGCTATATTGACAAATTATAAATATTTCTTAATGTATTGTGAGTTGTATTGATTAATATTTAGAAAGGAACACTTTTAATCAAACACATAAAATTGATAATTAACTAATAACGATTTGAATATTATTGAGTGGATTGCGTCATTATAAATTAAAATTTGAATTTATAATTTATACTTACAAGTCAAAAGTATTTTTAAATGTATTGTGAGTCATATTGACTAGTATTTAGAGATGAACACCTCCAATGAAACACTTAAAAAGCAATAATTAATTCATAACGATTTCGTTATCGTCATAACGATTTGAATATTATTGAATGAATATTCTCATTAAATTAAAAGTTAAACTTCTAAGTTATATTGACAAACTATAATATTTCCTAATATGTTGTGAGTGGTGTTGACTAGTATTTAGAGATGAACACCTCTATTCAAAGGCCTAAAATGGATAATCATTACGACGACTTAAATATTATTGAGTGAATAGCGTCGTTAAATTAAAATTTGAACTTCTAAGATATACTGACAAGTCAAAAGATTTCTTAATGTGTTGTGAGTCGTATTTACCAATATTTTGAGATGAACACCTTCAATCAAATGCCTAAACTCTTCCGATCTCTGCCTAAAATTGATAATTAACTGCCTAAAATTGATAATTAACTGATAACGATTTCGTTATATCGATTTGAATATTATTGAGTGAACAATGTCGTTAAATTAAAATTTGAACTTCTAGCTAATTTATAGTGACAAATTATAAACATTTCTTAATATGTTGTCAGTGGTATTGACTAGTATTTGGAGATGAACACTTCTAATCTAACACATAAAAGCGATAATTAACTCATAATGATTTCGTAATCGTTATAACAATTTGAATATTATTGAATGAATATTTTCATTAAATCAAAATTTGAATTCCAAGTTATAGAGACAAATTATAAACATTTCTTAATGTGTTCTGAGTGGTATTGACAAGTATTTAGTGATGAATACCTCAAATCAAACACGTAAAATTGATAATTAACTCATAACGATTTCGTAATCGTTATAATGATTGGAATATTATTGAGTGAATAACGTTGCTAAATTAAATTTGAACTTTTAAATTATATTGACAAATCGGAAGTATTTTTTAATATGTTGTGAGTCGTATGGACTAGTATTTTGATATGAATGCCTCCAAGCAAGCACTTAAAAGCGATAATTAACTCATGTCGATTTCGTAATCATTATAACGATTTGAATATTATTGAATGAATATTGTCATTAAAATAAAATTTTAACTTTGAAGTTATACTGATCAATTATAAACATTTCTTAATGTCTTTTAATTTGAGTCGTATTTATGAGTATTTACAGATGAACACCTGTAAGCAAACATATAAAATGGATAGTTACCTCATAACGATTTCGTAATCGTTATAACAATTTAGATATTATTGAGTGAATAGCGTCATTAAATTAAAATTTGAACTTTTGAGTTATACTGACAAATTATAAATATTTTTTAATGTGTTGTGAGTGGTATTGGATAGTATTTAGAGATGAACATATCTAATCAAATATATAAAATGAATAATTTACTCATAACGATTCTGTAATCGTTATAATAATTTAAATATTATTGAGTGAATAACCTCGTTAAAATGAAATTTGAACATCTAAATTATACTAACAAATTATAAAGGCTTTAGATAAATACCCATAAAATAATGTAGACTTAGAAAAACACGGCCTAAAGATTGATTTGCTGAAAAATGGTATTTTTTACGGTGAAACTTCGTCGGCCGCAACAATCACACGCACAAATTTTCACAAGCCCAATTGTGTTCATCCAATCAGTTAACATGCATGAAAGTACAAGCAAAACATTGGGCCATCTTACGTCTTCTTTCGAGGTTGTTTTTAGAAAATCCTTTTTTTTATTTAATTTGTTTATTTTTATTAATTTATTTTTCACTTTCTCATTCATTAAATTAAAAGGTCACATTCAAAAAGCACAAATTAAAAAAGTTACATTATTTGTGTCACATTTAATTAAAAAGTTACAAATAGAAAAAATCACATTTAAATTTAATCGAAATATGCCACATTAATCATATCATCTTTAATTTAAAAGTCACACATATAAATTGAAAAGAAACATTTTGTTAAAAAATTATGAATAGAAAAAGTGACCTTTAATTTTAATTTAAAAATGTCACATTCATTGATCATGTTTAAGTAAAAAGTCATATGTCGAAATTAAAAAGACACATTTAGTTGAAAGTCGCAAATAGAAAATCATAATTAATTAGAAAGTCACATTTGATTAAAAAGTCACATATAAAATCACAAATAGAAAAAATCACTCTTAATTAAAAAATATTGTATTGACTCAAACACGTTTATTTAAAAAGTCACAAATCAAAAGTAAAAAGTCACACGTCAAGATTAAAAGGCACAAATAAAAAAATCGCATTTAATAAGAAAAGTCACATAGAAATTAAAAAATTACAAATAGAACGAGTCACATTTAACTAAAAAATGTTACATTTTGGGCCACGTTAATTTAAAAAGTCACATATAGAATTTAAAAAGTCATATTTAATCAAAAAAATGTTACATTCATTGGGTCACGTTTATTTAAAAATTCACATATAAAAATTAAAAAATCACATATAGAAATTAAAAAGTCGCATATAAAAAATCAAATTTTATTAGAAAAGTCAATATAGAAATTAAAAAGTAAAAAAATAAAAAAATCACATTTAATTAGAAAAGTCACGTATAATTAAAAAGGCACCACTAGAAAAAACACATTCAATTAAAAAAATGTTACATTGATTGGGTTACATTTATTTAAAAAGTCATACATAGAAATTAAAAATTCACATTTCGAAATTAAACGTCACAAATAAAAAATCACATTTAATTAGATAAGTCAATATACAAATTAAAAAGTCACAAAGAGAAAAAATCACATTTAAATTAAAAAAATATTACATTGATTGTGTTACGTTTATTTAAAAAGTCACATTTATGGAAATTAAAAAATCACATTTAATTAAAAACAATTTAGATTAATTTGGTCACGTTTATTTTAAAAGTTAACTGTAGAAATTAAAAACTCACATATCGAAATTAAAAAATCACAAACAAAAAAGCACATTTAATCAGAAAAGTCGCATATATAATTTAAAAAGTCACATATAAAAAAATAAAAATTAATTAGAAAAGTTGCATATAAAAATTAAAAAGTCACAAAAAGAAAAATGCACATTCAATTAAAAAAATGTTACATTAATTCGGTTGCATTTATTTAAAAATCAAAAATAGAAATTAAAAAGTCACATAAAATCACATTTAATTAGAAAAGCCACATATACAAATTAAAAAGTCACAAATAGAAAAACCCATATTTCAATTAAAAAAATATTAGATTGATTGGGTTACGTTTATTTAAAAGTCACATATATAGAAATTAAAAAGAATTAATTAAAATAATTTTAAATTAATTTGGCCACGTTTATTTAAAAAATTTGCATGTAGAAATTAAAAAGTCACATATCAAATATAAAAAAAAATACAAAGGAAAATTCACTTTTAATTAGAAAAGTCAAATATAGAAATTAAAAAGTCACAAATAGAAAAATCACAAATAGAAAAATCACATTTAATTAGAAAAATCACACATAAAAATTATAAAGTCACAAATAGAAAAAAACACGTTTAATTTAAAAAATGTTACATTGATTGGGTTATGTTTATTTAAAAAGCAAATATATAAATTAAATGGTCACATATCAAGATTAAACGTCACAAATAAAAAATCACTTTTAATTAGAAAAGTAACATATACAAATTAAAAAGTCGCATTTAAATTAGAAAAATGTTACATTGATTGGGCTACGTTTATAGAAAGTCACATATGTAGAAATTAAAAAAAATCACATTTAATTGAAAAAATTTTCATTAATTTAGCAACGTTTATTAAAAAGTCACATATGAAAATTAAAAAATCACATTTAATTAGAAAAGCCATATATAGAAATTAAAAGTCACAAATAAGAATATCACAATTAATTAGAAAAGTCACATATACAAATTAAAAAGTCACAGATAGAGATCGGAAGAGCGTCATTTAATTAAAAAATTGTTACATTGGTTAGGCTACGTTTATTTAAAAAGTCAAATGTAGAAATTAAAAAGTCACATATTGATATTAAACATGACAAATAAAAAATCACATTTAATTAGAAAAGTCCCATATACAATAGAAATAGTCACATTTAAATTTAAAAAAAAATGTTACATTGATTCGGCCACGTTTATTTAAAAAATTACATATGCAGAAATTAAAAAAAATACGTCTAATGAAAAGAATTTTACATTAATTTGGTCACATTTATTTAAAAAGTCACATGTAGAAATTAAAAAATAAAAAATCACATTTAATTAGAAAATTCACATATACAAATTAAAAAGTTAGAAAATGAAAAAGTCTCATTTAAATTAAAAAATGTTACATTGATTGGGTTACATTTATTTGAAAAGTCATATATATAGAAATTTTTGAAAATCACATTTAATTAAAAAAAATTTACATTAGTTTGGTCACGTTTATTTAAAAAGTGACATGTAAATATTAAAAAGTCACATATCAATATTAAAAGTGACAAATACTAGAAAAAATACATTTAATTTAAATATGTCACATTAATTGTATTAGATTTAATTGAAAAGTCACACATAAAAATTTAAAATTTTCACTTGATGAAAAAGTCATAAATAAAAAAAATCAAACAATTTAAAAATGTCATATTAATTATGTCACATTTTAATTAAAAAACACATATAAAAACGACATTAGTTTAAAAATGTTGTACTAATTATCACATTTATAATTTCAAAAGTTACAAATGGCAGGAGGAACACATGTTTGGCAAAGAGGACCCAGGTTGGGGGTTGGGAGGGGAGAGAAGGAAAGGGAAAAATAAAGAAATGAAAAAGGTGTCAAATGAGAAATGGGAGAGAGGCTACTTGTCCATTATGTATTACCGTATTTTTACATCCTCATTTTGGGGTTAACTAGTTTTGCACGTAATTTTCAATAAATTATACCAAATGTCATATCCTTATAACGATTTGAATATTATTAAGTGAAGAGCGTCATTAAATTAAAATTTAAACTTATAAATTATACAGACAAATCAGAAGTCTTTCTTAATGTGTTGTGAATCGTATTGACTAGTGTTTAGAGATGAACACCTCCAATCAAACACATAAAAGCGATAATTAACTCATAAAATTTTTGTAAGCGTTATAATGATTTGAATAATATTGAATGAATAATGTCATTAAATTAAAATTTAAACTTTTAACTTATACTGACAAATTATAAATATTTTTAATGTGTTCTGAGTGGTATTGACTAGTATTTAGATATGAAAGCCTCCAATTAAACACATAAAATAGATAATTAACTCATAACGATTTCGTAATCATTATAAGGATTTGAATATTGTTGAGTGAATAGCGTCGCTAAATTAAAATTTGACCAATTAAGCTATACTGACAAATAATAAACATTTCTTAATGTGTGCTGAGTGATATTGACTTGACTAGTATTTAGAGAGGAATCCTCTAATTAAACACCTAAAATTGATATTTAGCTCATAACGATTTCGTAATCGTTATAATGATTTAAATATTATTGAGTGATCAGTGTCGTTAAATTAAAATTTAAACTTCTAAGTTATAATGGAAAATTATAAACATTTCTCAATGTGTTGTAAGTGGTATTGACTAGTATTTAGAAATGAATATCTCTAATTAAACGTCTAAAACTGATAATTAACTGATAACGATTTCGTTATCGTTATATCGATTTGAATATTATCGAGTGAATAATGTCATTAAATTAAAATTTGCACTTCTAAATTATAATGACAAGTCATAAGTATTTCTTAATGTGTTGTGTGCTATATTAACTAGTATTTATCAATGAACACCTCTAATCAATACCTAAAAACGATAATTAACTCATAACGATTTCGTATTCGTTATAACGATTTGAATATTATTGCATGAATATTATCATTAAATTAAAATTTGAACTTCTAAGTTATACTGATAAATTATAAACATTTCTTAGTGGGTTGTGAGTTGTATTGACTAATATTTAGAGATGAACACATCTAATCAAACACCTAAAATGGATAATTCACTCGTAATGATTTCGTAATTGTTGTAACGATTTGAATATTATTTAGTAAAATTTGAATATCTAAGTTACACTTACAAATTATAAAATTTTTTAATGCGTTGTGAGTGGTATTGACTAGCATTTAGAGTTTAACACATCTAACTAAACACCTAAAATGGATAATTAGCTCATAACGATTTCGTAATCGTTATAACGATTGGAATATTATTGGGTGATGAATAGCGTCGTTAAATTAAAATTTTAACTTATAAGTTATATTGTCAAATTATAAATATTTCTTAATGTGTTGTGAGTGGTATCGACTAGCATTTGCACATGAACATCTCTAATCAAACACCTAAGATGGATAATTAACTCATAATGATTTTATAATCGTTATAACGATTTGAATATTATTAAGTGAATCGCGTCGTTAATTAAAATTTGAACGCATAAGTTATACTGACAAATTATGAAACATTTCGTAATGTGTTTTGAAGGGTATTGACTAGTATTTAGATTTGAAAACCTCAAATCAAAAAGCTAAAATTTACAATTAAATGATTAATATTTTTTTATTGTTATAACGATTTGAATATTATTCAGTGAATAGTGTCGTTAAACTAAAATTTGAACTTTCAAGTTATACTGACATATCAAAATTATTTCTTAATGTGACTAATATTTAGAGATAACATCTCCAATCAAACACCTAAAACCGATAATTAATTCAGAATGACTTTGTAATCGTTTTAGTGATTTGAATATTATTGAGTAAATGATCTCGTTAAATTAAAATTTTAACTTCTAAGTTATATTGTCAAATTATAAATATTTCTTAATGATGTTGTAAGTGGTATTAACTAGTATTTAGATATGAACACATCTAATCAAACACCTAAAATGGATAATTAACTCATCATAATTTCTTAATCGTTATAATGATTTAAATATTATTGAGTGAATAGCGTTGTTAAATTAAAATTCTAACTTCTAAGTTATATTGACAAATTTTGAACATTTCTCAATGTGTTTTGAGTGGTATTGACTAGTATCTGAGATGAATACCTCTAATCAAATAGCTAAAATTTATAATTAAATGATAACGATTTCGTTATCGTTCTAACGATTTGAATATTATTACGTGAATAACGTCGTTAAATTAAAATTTGAACATTTAAGTCATACTAGTAAGTCAGATGGATTTTTTTAATTTCTGTGAGTCATATTGACTAGTATTTTGAAATAAACAGCTCTAATCAAACACCTAAAGTAGATATAACTCATAAAAATTTTGTTTATCGTTATAATGATTTGAATATTATTGAGTGAATAGCATCTTTAAATTAAAATTTGAACTACTAAGTTATATTGATAAATTATAAACATTTCTTAATGTATAGAGAATGATATTGATTAGTATTTAGAGATGAACACTTCTAATCAGACATTTAAAATAGATAATTAATTTATAATGATTTCATTATTGTTATAACAATTTGAATATTATTGAGTGAATAGTGTCATTAAATTAAAATTTGAACTTTTAAGTTATACTAACAAGTCAGAAGTATTTCTTAATGTGTAGTGAGTTGTATTGACTAGTATTTAGAGATGAACAACACTAATCAAATGCCTAAAATTGATAACTAACTCACAATGATTTCGTAATTGTTATAACGATTTGAATATTATTGAGTGAATAGTTTTAATAAATAAAAATTTGAACTTCTTAGTTATATTGATAAATTATAAACATTTCTTAATGTGTTGTCAGTGGCATTGACTAGTATTTAGAAATAAAAAATTCTAATCAAACAAGTAAAAGCAACAATTAACTCATAACGATTTCGTAATCGTTATAACGATTTGATTATTATTGAGTAAATAGTGTCATTAAATTAAAATTTATACTTCTGAGTTATTATTGACAAATTATAAACATTTTTTCTTAATGTGTTGTGAGTGGTATTAACTAGTATATAGAAATAAGCACATATAATCAAATACCTAAAATGGATAATTAACTCATAATGATTTGGTAATCGTGATAACGATTTGGATATATATTACTAAATGAATAGCGTCGTTTAATTAAAATTTGAACTTCTAAGTTATGCTGACAAATTATAAACATTTCTTAATATGTAGTGAGTGTTATTGACTAATATTTAGAGATGAACACCTTTAACCAAAAACCTAAAATTGATAATTAATTGATAACGATTTCGTTATCATTATAACGATTTGAATATTATTGAGTGAGTAGTGTTACTAAATTAAAATTTTGACTTTTAAATTGTACTGATAAGTAAGAAGTATTTCTTAATGTGTTATGAGTCATATTAATTAGTATTTAGAAATGAACACCTCCAAAAAGTGATATCTAACTCATAACGATTTCGTAATCATTATAATGATTTGAATATTATTGAATAAATAATGTCATTAAGTTAAAATTTGAACTTCTAAGTTATTTGACAAATTATAAACATTTCTTAGTGTGTTTTGAGTGGTATTAACTAGTATTTAGAGATGAACACCTCTTATCAAACACCTAAAATAGATAATTAATTCATAAGGATTTGAATATTTTTGAGTGTTTAGTGTCATTAGGTTAAAATTTGAGCTTCTAAGTTATACGGATAAGTCAAAAATATTTCTTAATGTGTCATGAGTCAGATTGAATAGTATTTAGAGATGAACACCTCTAATCAAGATCGGAACTTGTCTTGTAACAAAATTAATTAACATTCAAGAGTAGCCAACTAGTAGTTAATTACCAAAATGGGCTATCTAATTAGAAACTTCAGTCCTCTCCACTATCATCATCCTCATTATCTTCTTCGTTGTTGGGGACAAAACCTATTATTGACACCAAGCTCATCACATGGTCATGAACTTCATGTTGGGTATTGACTCAAAATAATTTTTAAAGACGGGAACTCATAGTATAAATTGTAACTAATTAACTTGGTGAGGAAGAGAAGAACAAAGAATTAAGGAAAGTTTTAATTAGTCTGAGGCCCTGAGTCTGTTGGTCCTTATCCGGGACTGAGTCATGTACTTCCTTTTCTATTTGACTAAACGGCCTTTTTTTTTTTTTTTTTTTAAAAGGAAAGTTTTAATTAGGTATAGAGAAATACTTTATACATAAATATTTATACATCCTCAGTGTTTTTTTGTGCACTGAAAATCATTAGAACTTGGATGTGCAAAGGTCCAAAAAAAGTCACGGCAGAAGGAAGATTGCAGCCATTAATTTTATAGTGATTTGAGGATTTTGGAGAGAGTGAAGCTAAAGAGATAGATATTTAAGCGCGAGGTTTGTGGCATATTTTGAGTTGTTCTAGTTTTGTGTAGGAAAAGAGCGGTAGGATAAAGAAAACATTTTTTATATTCTCATTTTTGTTTTTCAGCCGCTAGAACAATTAGGATGGCAGTTGCGAATTGATCCTTTTTTTTTCTCAAAATAATTATTTTCAGATTGCTTTGTTTGTTTGAATGATGTATTTTCAGATTGTTTTCTTTTTTTTAATAACAGTAAAAAATGCTGGTAGCGGGACCAGGGGTGGGTGTTGGACATACTACAGAAAAGCCAATTAGGCGCCGGCCGTAATCAATAATAGGCGTCGATTTTTAAGTAGACGCATATGTAACAGACGCATAAACTAGGAAAATAGGCGTCGGTTTTTTGTCGACGCTCTTACTGTACAAAGGCGTCGATTGTCAACTTAAAACCAACGCCTAAACGCATAATAAAATAAAAAAATTTTACTATAGGCATCGGTTGTTCTGTAGAAACCGACGCCTATAGTCTTAAAAAGGCGTCGGTTTCATACTAATAACCGACGTCTATATGAAAAATATATATTTTTTAATTTTAAACAACAACCGACGCCAAATTTTTTTTTTTATATAAATTGTAGAAATCAAATTTTGCTAATTTTCCTGCGACCACAAAACAGCAAATGCAAGCAACAAGGAGCCCAATTTATATACACTACCACCACCAACAAGTAGCCAACAAGTAGCAAATGCAAGAAAAAGCAACACCACCACCACCAACAATTTATATACACTTTAAATCAATTATCACCAACTTGATATAAATATGAATCTACAAATACTACTACAAAATAAGCTAATGTAAATACGAAACAATTGAATTAACATAAAACTAACCATTAAATATAAACAAAGTTAGTCCAAAAATCAATAACTACTAAATGACTATATATATACTTCTCTAATCATTATCGTTTTCATAAAAATCTAACTATAATCAATAGTTAGAACTAAAAATCACGTATAATTTTGGGGAAAGTATCCTGCCCATAATTCCCGAACCTCATCTGTATTCGATTGAATATATGATCCCTTTTCATATGCCTACAAAAAAGAAAAAGAAATATAATTATACTTTGTAATAAAATAAATACAATTTAAATTAGATAATTATTAATATTCAATAAATATTTATACCGTATCAAGGTATTCTTTCGAACCAGCATATATAGTGACTATCTCGTACATATTTCTCATCACATCGTAGTCACACTCATCAGATCCGGGTTGCTGAGCACACTAAAATTTTGAGCGAGTTTAAAATAAATATTAGTAATTAAATTACTAAAATTCCAAATTTCAATAGTCATTGTAACATTTAGAGGATATTTTTCATACCTCGATTATTTTCCATATGAGCCATTTCTTCACTATTTTCCCTGACGCCCACAGCGTTTTAAACACCTTAAAGTTATAATATAGACACATACATATATATAAGTTAAACAAGTTGAAATTAAAAAAAAAGAATAATATACAATAGTTAATGATAATTGCTTATACAGACAACTACGGTTTGTTAGGCAGGTCACACCTAATAATTAAACCACAAGTCACATCTTTAATTACTAAAAACCTAGAAATTATAATTTCTAACTCCAAAATTATATCATGTTTAAAAAAAAAACTCCAAAATTAAATCTCACACAATAAAACTAAAAAATTGTTAAAATTTACTTTAGCAAAGCTGTGGAGAAAACCTTCGAACTGCCGCCGCTGCCGCTGCCGCTGCCGTCCCCCTCAACACACAAGAAATAAATGTTTTGCTAAAGAAAGTATACACAAAAAACTCAAGAAGATGGTAAAGCTATGAAATTACCAAACAATGGAGCTAAATCGCACCGGCCGAACGCGTCTCTTCGCCGCCGCCGCCGTCGCAGCCGCTATGTATGGAGAGATATAGGGATTTAGAGGGTCGAAATGTGCTTGAAGTTCGAATTTGAAGCTACCTAATGTCTACAAATGTGTTTTAAGGAGTGAAATGTGGTTGATATTCGATTTCTAGGCAAAAGGATTTCTAGGCGCGCTCTTTGACAGTCTGAAATTTTATCGAACTGATGCCCAAATGTATAATATCTCAGACAAAAAGGTGTCGGTCCCTTCATAGGACCGGCGCCTATTTTACAAATGGGCGTCGGTCTCTTTTATGGACCGATGCTTATTAAAGTTTTGGGCGTTGGTTGCCAAGTAGCAACCGATGCCTATAGTAAATACACAAATTGGGGGTCGGTTCTTTGCCAAGTAGCAACCGACGCCCATAGTAAATACACAAATTGGGCGTCGGTTCTTTTTAAAGAACCGACGCCTATTGTCCTACTTTATTTTCAAAAATGCCATCGCATATGGTTTACGCGTCTTTTGTTTGAGAAACCGACTCCTAATCCTTATTTTTTTCGCCATTTTTGTAGTAGTGGTAGGTGGTAGGTCGAAGTGGTGGCAGAACGGGGGTGGTGGATACGGGTGGTGTGATACCATGAAGGAAAATGGGAGATAGTTGTGGTGGGATAGTGGTTCTTTGACGAGTTGGTTGATATATGGTGTTGGGACAGCCGGTCGACACTCCGGCGTTGCAACGGCAGATCGATACCCAGCGGTGTGACTGCACGTTGATGCTCGATAATGTGACAATGGGCTCATGCGGTAATTAACAAAAGAAAAAATTCAAATTAACAAATAAAAAATGAATATTCCCCCAAAAAGGGTAGTAAAATTGAGGCCCCTTGGCTACGCCTCTACTAGTTGTGGTGTATAATGCGTGACATTGAGTGATTTATTTAATTTAATATTAAAATGGTAATTAATTAATCCTGTTATTAATAAGCGTAAGTCAATTTTCATATGTAATAATCATTATTATAAATAAATTACTCCATAAGGAAGCTTTCTCTATTTTTATAGGTTAAGAAATAAATTGTTGCTTCTCAATTTGTAGAATTCTCTAACTTCTTTAATTGAACATCATACAATCCGAAAATTCTAAAGTAACGACATCAGTTTGTGTTACAGAGCCTATGCAAATATATAAACACAAGAAACTACTAGTTGTTTCATAAAGCCACTATTGACTTTTTGTGTTTTTATAACTACGTGAACTCTATAACTGAACTGACGTTGTTACTATAGAAAAATTGTTATACAATCCCCGGTTTTGTGCTTAACATGTTAGCCTCATATCTAGACAAGACAGCTTGAACCTGAAGAACGATATAATCAAGTTGTTCAATTTTGTGTTGAAATTTGAATGCGATATTTGTTTGCCATAATTATATATATTGGATTGGGATCTTAAGTTGCAATTCTATTGGTTTAACAATATTATTTATAAAATCTTGATTTTGTTGTGGTGACAGTGATGGATTCTTATAGTATGTTGTTAGAATAAATTATTGGCGTATGTGAGTCACTGAAAATTTTGCAAACTTGAAGAGCTAGATAAGGTTGATTTTGCAGTAATTTTCATGAATCTTTTGGCTTTTTGTTATTTATTTAGGAGTATCGTGATTTATTGCATAACAACTAACAATATTCTTTTGATTGGGTATTGTTCATCAAGATTCTTGATACTTGAATATATATGTATAGACCCAAACAAGGCATGTGTGTTACAAATTTTTTGTTCAATAATCAATGTATATGATGCATTAAAAAGTCACTTTTCAACTTAAATTAGATCTCGAGACATTTTACTTCTACAATTTAATGTTTATGTGTGTGTGTGTGTGTTGTGTTTAGGTGTTTTCGCCTTGGGTGGGGGGGGGTTATTTCTTTAAGAAAAATAAAAAAAAAAAAACAAAAGAACGGGAGATGATGTTTGACGATTTCATAGGTCAACGTGACTCTTAACTAACTTAATGTCATATATATACAAAAACAAAGTAATCTTGCATAGTGTTCATTAGAATCTCTAAATCATGGAATAAAATTCCAAAAGCATTTTTCCTGAGAAAACAAATAGATTCCAATTCTCAACTGAACATCCAACAAATATGAATCTTCTTATCTTCCTCTTTATACATAGATCACCAAATCATCAAACTATGATACATTAATTTGCAAGTTTGCCCCTCTTAAAGAATCCCGTATTGATTGACAATTGTAAAGCGCAAATATCTTATCCAATTGGGCGGACAAAGCATGAACAATTTTATACTATTTCAAACGAATCAAAACTAAATTGATGAACTTTAGGTATTATCTTTATAAACAAAGAATGACCGACCAGGTAAAAGTCATCTAGTCATTAGCAAAATTGATTAAAGACTAATTATTTATATGGGTTTGTTTAAAGTTAGATATTGACTTACATGACCCCTCCACTACCA
>CAVNYN010013117.1:2964-19883 GCA_963692815.1 Nyctanthes arbor-tristis
TCACAAGCCCGGAAAAGCCCGAAAAAAACCGAATTATTACCCGAGCCCGAACCGGGACCGAAACCGTTTGGGCTTGCCATTTTTAGGACCGAGACCGGGACCGAACCGAAGATGTTTGGTCCGGTCTTGGTCCTTCAAAAACCCGGGACCGAAACCCGTTTGCACAGCCCTAATTATGATCTGATTTTAGTAATATTGAAAGGTAATATGTTGTAATTATTAAAATACCCCCAAACCACATGGAAGAGTGTAGACGGGAAAGATGCATACACACAACTTGGCAGTTATTATTATTATTATTGAAACGTACCTAAGAAGGTCGGCAGACAAATGATGGATTATGAAGATGTTGCAGTTGCACAGTCAAGTTGACACATTGTAAGGGCCCATTTTTTGAATTTCACTAGGCCCACTGTAACAACAAGTCCAGACATGATATGTGGCACTCTTCCATCCGATTGAGTTTTTTAGGTGAGGGTGAGGGTGGTGGTTACCTAGACACAAATCAACCAGACAAAACAAGATTTTCAAGTTGTTTTTAGTATTATGAGACATGTCAAGTTAAATGTCTAGAAAATAAATAAATAAATAAATAAACAAACAAACATGTTTGTAGAACTTCATGGACAGTAATGAAGCTAAGGGTAAGAGAAAAGACCAATGATTGTGAGAGAGAGAACCGGAGATTTCCAATGTCATAGGTGGAGACAGAGCAGTTCGGATTTTGGCGCGACTCGCTGCTGGTTCCATATTAATTGGCTTTGATACCATGTAAAAATTATAAAATAAAGAATAGTGCAAGTGCTTGTAAGAATCTTAAAGTGGCTTTGATACCACACTCAATTTACAATTCTTTTACGTAAAACAATCTCGCAATTAATTTTCAGGGAGTTGATTTTTCACTTTCCCCTAGTAATATAATGCCGTACAAGAACCTATTTTCTTCTAATTTTGCAGCTTTTCTGAATATTAACCTTTTTTTCTTCCTCATTTTCTTCCCACAAAGGTTTTATTTCTACCTAATTTCACCATCACTGCCATGCAAATGTCTTAATCAACCTACAAAATCATGAATGATTTGGCCACCAATATGTTGTCTTAGACTACGCTCTGGCTGCTGTTGTTGAGCACTCTCCGCACTTTGCCTAAGATCGGAAGGTGAGAGACACAGCACCTAACCCTCCCATTTCGAGTCGACTCCGATTGTAAGGCACGAATCCCATATACGATCCGTCCATGCTCGACGGAATATGATACTCCACTCTCGAACATTTCTCCTGGTTCCATATATCTGCATTTGCATTCTCTCCTCGGCACTCTGATGTGCTTATTCTCGAGCAATCCGTTTGATTATTCAAAGACTGGATGTGGTTCGACTGATCAGAACCTTCATTCGGCGGTTTCCTATTGGATTTTGTAGCGTTTGATTGGCTTTCTGTCATTGCATTGGCTTCCAGCATGTGTATTTCTTCAACCATAGGCTTCCATAGACGAACCCGGGCATTGATGAACCAGTTAGAAACCTGGTGGGAAAAATGAAAATTAGCTCACCCAAGCATCTAATTGTTTTATGATACAAGTCACAGAGCCATTATCGGGTCGAGGGCTCGACGCGACTATAAAATGAACCAAAGCCAAAGCCTATATGTTAATAAGGCTTTTACAAATGCCAATTAATTACCTGGTTTCTGGTTAAGCCAGTTTGAGTAGCCAACATATGCTTATCAGTGTCAGTTGGATACCTATACCAAAAAAGGGAATATGCTTATCAGAGATTAAAAACGTGCAAGTATTTGTAAAACTAGTGGTACAAAAAGTGGTACATGTAGCATTTCTCAAATAAACTTACGGGTGAAGGAAATGATCGAAGAGCCAAGATCGAAGGACAGTGACAGCACGTTCTGGTAGGCCTCTCTGCGGCCTCCAAACATGTTGGGGCTCGGGGATGCCTGTATAAAAGCCACCTTTTTGTTTCTGAAAGCTTCGATCCATGTACTTGAATCTCGAACCACTAGTATCACCTTTACCACTACTAGTTGTGCCAGCAGTCGGGGACAAAAAGTCTTCTCCCAATGCAATACTTATGCTTCTGAGTTGATCGGCTATCGCATTTTTGAGACAACGAAATTGTCTAGAGACCGTCTTTAGACCTAAAGAAATATACGGAGTAGCTGCACTAAGAGCTGCCACCGATTCAAAGGACGAAACCACCATTTGCATATGCTGGTGACACTGCTTGTACTTTCTGCAAACCTTTAACACAGTAACACTTGATAAATATATACCACAGCATCATAAAGAAATATTCAAACTTCAGTAATGATTGAATCGTGTAAATCGAAATTCTAAAGTACCAAGCTTCTTGACTTATTTTCTCATTTCTTATTGAGTAAACGCAAGTATCACACCCCGAGTCAAGTTCTAAAACGATGTGTATCAGCAAAAGAAAAACCGAAAGCTCAAGATACGCAACTAAAAGGGAGCAAAAAGCTTTTAGCAGGAATTAGACAAGTTGGGACACCATCTTTTAGAAAGTTTCAAATTCTACACAAGCATGAGCTACAAAAGCGCGGTAAAAAAGTTTTATTTCCAATTAAAAATGGAGAATACCATCCTATTAGTTGTGGCCAATAAGATGAAAAGGTATATAGACACTAATTGCAAGTGATCAAAAATGCACTTCAACCATTGCATAACACAATTCACATAAATGTGAAGGGCTGGGAAAAATTCAGTAAGATCTACCATTATGAGAAACATAAATGTTAAAAGTTAGATACATAAAGGAGGGAGGCGGCTCATGCTTCTAAAACTAGGCATCTGTCATACATTGGATTGACGAATGAAACTTCAGGCACTAATCCTAACTTCGAACATGCAGGGAATAAGATACAAGGTCGTAAGTAAGACCACTACTCAAAAATGTATGCTTCTTTGGATGACCTTCACGGAGAAAATTTACCAGATGGATTACTGCCATTTGAAGACCCCCCCCCCCCCCTTTCTCCCCCAAACCCCAAAAGATAAAAATAAAAATAATAAAATACAACCAGTAGTGACTTATTTTTTAGTAATACAAAAGTAAAACAAAAACAATTTTTGAGTAAAAACAGATTTTGCAAAAAACAATTACGTAAGGGGCCTAGGCTTTAATCTTAAAGGACTGAGCTTGATCTCATTCTCATGAGTATTGTTGGTATTCATAATAAAATCTTCTCTAAGGAATGTGCATTAAAAATTGTTGTTGCAGCAATCAGCCAAGAATTCTTGCCCATCGAAATCATTCTCATTGTCATCTTCACAACTCAAAATTGGCTTCCTGCGTAAAAGGTGGACTTACTCCATTTCTCATCAAAATAATCTCTTGCAAATCCATCAAAACCACCAATGAAATCAATGTCTTCATTGACATATCATCTTTCTTTATCTTGAAAATTAGGAAAACTTAGATCAAAACCAATGAATTTAAAAGGCATGGCAGTATCACCCACAAAATAAATATCATGCACATGGAATACGTCGTTCTTTCTTGAGAAGTAGCAACACGAAGATCATAACAAAAGGCCAGGAAGGGTATCATAATATCATTTAGATTGCTGTGTTTGTGGTTATTAACCCCAAAACTAAGACCATTTTCAACTTTCTCCAATAACGCTCTAAAATCACCTTTACCCAATTTAACTGAAACCTCATTGACCAATGATACAACGGCAGTATCACCTATAAAACAAGTGTCTAACTAATCACAAGAAATGGGCATAAAGGGCGTCACAAGATCATTTAAGTTCCGTTTTTCACAATGTCTTGATACGTGGTATCTCTTGATCATTGAATCATTCATTTTGAAAAGTCAACAATTTAGAGTCTTGCTACTTGTAAAAAACCATTGACAAAATATATGACAAAACAGGTAACTCATCATCTTAGCCCTAGACTACTTTTTCCCATCATCATACAATACACTGGGGTAAGATGGTAATATCACTCTTTTTGTCAAGGGTTTTTAAAAACAGTATTTTCCAACAGTATTTTCCAACAATATATGATAATGCAAAAATATGTCAAGCAAAAAATGTTGATTTCTTAAAAATTGTCTAATGAAAATGGCTGAGACGTTTCAATTATAATTATAATTATTATGTTAGTGTGTTAATTATACACAATAAAGGGGGCAGGATCTTGCTCTATCTCAATACTACAAGATTCAACTTGTTGGAAGCTTGCCTCAATTTTGAAGCAAGAGCAAGCAATTTTTTTCTATAATGAATAAAATATTGTTTAAGAACGGTTTTCTCAAAGCAACCGACATAGTATTAACATTTAAAAAATTATTACATAGAGGAGGACTTATGCACCTTACCTCCTATGTACCTTTACAAGTAAACCTTGAAAAAATTAAAGAAAAATGCATGACCTATATATGGAGTACTACTCCATTTACAAGCACTTTTGTCATGATACAATTGTTCTTAATTGCTCTTAATTGAACTTTGAGCAACTTATTTTGATTTTCTTCAAAATTGCTATCATATATTATTACTAGAGTATTATTATACTTGGTAACGAATTCTTATTTACATTACTGTATACTTGATTAGTTTGTGTTTAATACTTTAATTATTAGAAAAAGTTTGCAAAAATCAATTCCACCCCCCACTTGGTTAGCTATTCTTGAGCTTTCAATTTCATCTTAGCTATGGAGGAAAAGATATCTTCAAGTTGCATTTTCCATCGAAAGGAAGAAGGATAGGAGCGGTACTTAACACTGACAATAGGTGACATGTGTTCGTGTTGGTTGTGGGGAGAAGTATATGGAGGAGGAAAGTAGCTAATGTGAAAGGAGGTGGCATATGGTGGTGGTGAGTAGGATAACATGGCAACAGTTGGAGGTTGGATATGGGCGTTGGAGGCAGCCGGTAGGTAGCAGTGGTGCAGGGCCAGTCCTCGTCCCAGTCGACTCACGCGCCCGCCTCAGCCCCATAACCAAAAGGGGCCTAAAAATATTTTTTTATAACATGGAAGCTTTAGCTAGTCGTGTCCTTTCCAGCTTTTTCCTTTCCTCTAGGCTTTAAGTTTTAGGGGCCCAATTTGTTTTGCTTTATTCATAGCTCAAAGGCTCATTTTGTAAATTAATTGATCGCCTATCATTATTCACTTAAATTCTGGATTATTTGAATACTGATTGCCAAAATTTTCATAGATTTAGCTAATTCTCTCATAACTTTGTTTCTCCCACCTTTAGAAGTCCCAATCGACGGCAATTGATCACACTCCTTCTGCCATTCCATTTTTGGTAGTTACTGATGGTAGCATCACAATTTGAGTAGTATTTTCTAATGATTTTGTGATAATTGTTATAAAGTGTAAGTTGTGTAAGATGGTGATGTTCCCATATGGATTTGTTAGAGACGAAGAGAAAAGATGATGTATGTAGTAAGTTAGAGAGAGAAATAGTATATATGAAGCTTGGGTGTTGTCTGTTAGCCTGGCCGGGTTAAATAGGGGATGAGAATAAATCAGGGCCATTAGATTTAATACTCGGATCAATGACATGGCATATAATGGATCGCAAATAGCAGTACATGGTGTGTTTGTTTGTGAAGCGTATACATATTTACATTTGTCACCATATAAATTATTAATATCACATTAAATGCCAAGATAATTCACCCTTAAGTGTCATTATACCATCTCTTACAGTCATCCATGGTCCGTAGAGGAAGCGGCCAAAAGGGAGGCGTTGGGCGGCACATTTTACCTTCATAAGATAGTGAGATTTTGCCCTTTTCTAGTCTTCGTTGATTTGGAATTTAGATTATTGAATATTAAGTTGAAAGGGGTCAAAGGTAGGCAGGGATATCTCTCCTTTCTAATCGATCTATTCAGCTTCAATTAATTTCTATGATGTTTCTATTTCTTCTTTTTCCTTTTTTTTAAATATCTTATTTGGTATACTGATTTTATTTATTCTTTTTTGTATCTACTGATTTTTTGTGTTTGACAATTGATTATGATGTTTCCTTTCCTTTTCTTTTTTTTTTTTTTAATTTTTGATTTGGTATACTGATTTTATTTTTTTTTTTTTTAATGTCTAATGATTTTATGTGTTTGACAGTTGATCATGAGATGCAGTTGTGTTGTGCTCGAGATTGAGTTCTTATATTATTTTGTTTTCTTGTGTTTGGTTTGAGACTGTTTCTTGTTAATAGGGATTGTTTTTGTAACGTTGTCTGCAATTTTTTTTTTTTAAGGGGGGCAATACATGGGGATTGTAGCAGAAGTGAATCGAACCCTTAGTCAAGAGTGTAAACAACCAACACAGCTGCCACTGGACCACAAAGGTCTTGGCAACATTGTATGCATATTTATTTGGTTATAATACGGTAAATTTTGAACACATTTTGCATTTTTGTTCCGTGACAATTTTAATGTTCAATATAAACGCATCGCGTATCCCCCAATATTTAGTTTCACACTGACTGTTAGCAATACATATTGATATTAACTTAAAGCTTGTTTCATTCTCATTATTTGTCCAAATTTGGGGAAATTATAATGATAGAGGTAGAATGTGTATTGGAAATGTAAAAAAGTTTGAAACATGTGAGTGTAACTCAACAATGGTCATATCACATGTCAAACCAATGGTAAGTAAAAGTATAAATCGGGAGAATAATGAGAATAAAACAAGCTGTTAGTCTAGGAGCCTATCTTTTAACTTTGCCTCAGGCTCGAGTAGTAGAGGACCGGTACTGTAGTGGTGACTGGGAGGGATCTGATAGGCAGCGGTGTCACCTATACCAAAGGGCAAAAGAGCTAGAGAGAATTTGAGAAGGCAAGTAAAAGTCTCACTATAAGGTTTAACAAAACAATGCAAGTTTTTCGGATGGTTTTCCCCTGCCATATATTATTTAAGCTACATATGGTACCTTCTTGATTGTTCTTGCATTAAGGACAACATTTCAAGAATAGTCTTTAATTTCAGTATTTGATTTTTCAAATCAACGACTACAAAATCTTGCCATTCACAAACAAATTAAGCCGTTACTACCTAGCATTTCTGCTACTAAGAATCAACAAAAAGCAAAAAGTTCAATCATATCATAATGTTCAATCATTTCTAATTCTCCATGCATCTCACGTTACGTATAAAGATCTTAATCAAATTTAGATTATGACCCATCAATTTAAATATTTCAAATGAAACATCTTCAATCTACTAGAAGGCTCATGATGATAAAGAGTGTAAGAAAAAAAAGAGAAAATGGGTATGCTAAATGTTTTACCAAACATAAAAACATCTCGAAGGTCTTGTAATGCTTAAAGATGTGGCTAATTCTACAGCAATTTCTACTCCCATTTATGAATACTTTAAGCTTAAAGCCATTCCACTTGGCTTTACTGGTTGAAGAGCAGAACTTCAAGTAGGGCCTTATGTATGTCAAGCATTGTCCTAGCATGCAAAAATGACTATTAAGGAGCTAAGGTATTTAACTTTCGGTCCAGACTTTTACCGCATCCGGTCCAAGGATGCATCTCGGGTCTGAACCAAGTCATTGATGTACTGAATTTTTTCGTTTCTGCTATCAATTTCACTACTTGGTATCATGGGCTATGTTTCCACAAATAATGCAATGCAAGACCAAAGAAAAATGCTCAAACCCGGTAAGCACTCTATTTCTATTTCAAATAAAAGTAAAATGGGACCCCACAAAATCTGGGGACGTGATTGGTTTGGCCAATGTCTACTTTGAAATAGAAATATAATGCTAAACGGGGCTAACATCAAATAGTAGTTTAACAACAGCTCCATCCTCAAATTGCTTTTTAATTTGATATACATTAATCTTGATCATACTACGGTTAAATTTACCTAAAGCAAGTAATAATGATATCTCTTGAAAATAGTTACGAGAGATAAGCAACTGAAGAGAACTAACCTCATCCTTCATGTATAACAGTTTAGCCTTCTTTTGTAAATATTCAGGCCTGTGACAATCTATTGAAACGCTGATACCTCCAGGTTCCTGACTCTTCTCATTTGAACTACGAAAGATAAAGGACGAGATGCCGGAATCTCCAGGTATCGCTTTGACTATAGGCCCCGTAGTATCATCACCAGAAGCCCCGACTCTTTCAAGAGGTTTGTCAGTCGAAGCCTCGTGCATCTCAATGTGCTTGGAACCAGAACCTTTGCATATTTCATCCATCAGTTGTTGTGCTGGCATCAAGAACGTTGAACTTTTGAGAATGGTGGCATAACCAGTGAATGGACCAAGTGGGCCGGGAGTTCGATGAGTGACAATTGAACTTCCAGCCGTAAGCTGCGGATAACTATCCAAAGCTTTAGAGTCAAATGATACTTTTTGGTTAGATGATAAATATGCAGACTTCAAGGGCTCAGAATTTGGGATATCACTAATATTTCTAGAGTGAAAATGGGCAGAAATGTCTCTCTCCACCATCTGATTTAAATGTACATTGGGGGGTGGTACTGATGAAAGTGACAAAGAAAGGACCTGAGAATTGGAATTTTTACTTAGGTGATCTCCATCGATATTCTTATTTTCTCCATAGTCAATTTCGCTATACCAATTTGCTCCACTTTTAAGGCGTAACTGGTCGGCATAAGCCGGGAGAAGTAGAAGTTCATTTCCACCAACTGCCCACATGCCTTGGCTAGTTTCATCATCATTATTTTGCCCGAGAGGAGCAAATTTTAGGCCATCGGGTCGACTATTGGCCGGAGTTACAACTTCGTGCAATGCACTTTGGTAGTATGAGGTACTACATTGCAAATTCCCAAAAGGCTTTCGGCCATTATAGGATGAAATATCGGACGATGAATTGATCACTGAAGCATGTGGTACTTGATCACCAGCATTGATCATTTTCAAAGAACCAGACGAACTCTCTCCGATGAACAACGGGCTTGGATTTGCCGTCCAATCCCCATTTGTTTGGTTCTTCCAAGCACTAAAAGATTGCTGGTCACAACCTATCGCAGCCGAAAAATTACCAAATGAAGCCTCTACAACATGTCTATCGGGTTCTTGACACGTTATACCATCTTTTTGCCCCAATAAACATTGTGAATTCGCCGGAAAACTGAGCATTTCCGGACAAAATTCAGATGAATTGTAACATATATTAGCATTCCTACAACTTTGAAGCTGAACAGGTTCGTAATTTATCCCGTCGGGGACAGAAAATGGTGCTGAATTCTGTCGAATTCTCAACTTATCACTTTCTTGATTCATATTTTTCCGATCAACTGCTAATAGCTCTACATCGAAAGCATTTTCATTCCAATTAGTTCCTGCATGCAATTATATGCTTAGAACAAGCAACATAAATCCAAAAGAAAGGGCATAATTATTCACCATTCTTAGTAATGAGTGTAGCCCAAGAATCCCCACAAAAGGAGACAGAAAGACAAGAATTTGGACAAGAAATTCGTACAAACACTACACGCAATCTGGGCTCTACACCAGAAAAAGAAAGGCAATTAAAGCCTACCGATTTTTTTTCTCTGCTAAAAGCAACAGTAAAGATACTTGCATTTCACTGTTTATATCATCTTGGATACATAAATGGCTTCAGCTTTCAAAGAAATAAAGCACCGAAAACTTGACTAAACGAACACGAAATCACTGAACTCCAGCAGGATGATATGATGCAAATTATCTAATAAAAGAAGAAACTTTCATGTATCCCACTGTAAACCCTAAATTTCAGGCTAAATATTTTCGCCCGCAGTGAACAAAAAATCTGGGCAATCCATGTACAGATCCAATTCATCAGAAAAATCAAACTGCTTTTACACAGTACAAGCAAGCTTTTCTTTCTTTCTTTCTTTTTTTCTTTTTGTAATTGAAATAAATTAAAAAGTAAATGAAAGTTCCAGTAGACTCTAAAAGAAGCTCTTGAATTTGCTTGTAAACATGGTCAGAAAAACTGGGCTTCCAAGAATTTGAAATCGTGGTACTTACTTGATATTACTTGCTCCTAGTCATTCATTCATATGCAATCAAGAAACACAATATCAAACGTCGATTAACTTTGGATAATTTCCTTAAACAATCTCTATACAACAAGTTAACTTTAAACCATGAACAAGATCTAGGTTTTTCGAGTAAAGTCTGTCGGAGAGTTGAAGACAGCTGGACTTTCCGATTAGTTTCCGGTGCGTTAGCCGCTGGAGATTGGAAGATGATTTGTGGGGTACCAGAGGAGAGGTTGGACAAGCTAGCTGGATCAGAGCAGAAGTAGGACAATGATTGCCGAGCTGATAATTGCCATAGTAGCTTTTTTGTGAAGAGATGGGAATTAACGTCGTTTCGCCGTTATATTTGACGGCGAATCTATTCATAAACATATAAACCTATATATCTATTGGACTATTGGTAGCCTTTCGTTTTTTTGCCATGAATCTTCAAGAAAAATCACTTTGAAAAATTGGGTTCCCCAACTTGAAATTTGAAAAGACTGAAAATGATATCTGTCTGTCTCATTCTCTCTCTAACCCAGAATGGCCTACTTTCTTTAAATGTCAAGCTAAAGGCAAACCAAAGGGACTCTTGACATACTACCGATCTTAATTAATTGCAGTTAACTACCAAATTATAGTATAATCAGCCTCATAACTGTTCTATTTCTATTTAGAGCTTGTTTGATGCTTTTATTTGGATAATTTATAATGAAAAAAGAAGTAGAATGTATATTAAAAATATGAAAAAATGTAAAATGTGTTACTATAATTGAGCAATTATAAAATTATAGTAGGTAAATTTATAAATTGAGAGAATAAAGAGGATCAAACAATCTCTTAGTCATTTGTCATTAATTTTATGTCCCTTCACATGAAGTCGTATAATTAAAAATGATCTAACAATATATATATGATAATACTAATGTCATATGATCACATGACGTGCATCAAGGAACATCACATAGTTGTAATTTCTCAAAGCACGCCACATAATCATATAGCACCATATAGTGCCATACCATATGCTGCTAGATCGGGACTAATCGTATAATAGTGAATTGTCAAAGTAAACAAGTATCAAAACATAGATTTTCAGGTACCATGACCACTATATATATAAATGTTCTAAAAAGCTAGTGTACACAACGCTTAGGTAACGCTTGTATTTGAAGTTTGAGCATCACGTTTCGTCACATCTTGTGCTTTATCACGCATTGATGACACTTTTATCACGTATTAGTGAGCATAAGCATGCCTAGGGTCAATGCTCGACCTCCACGCTATTTCACACTTTATGTTTTTTTAAAAGATATATGTGTGTATATATATACACCTTGTCAAACTTGTTAACCCCCTCATCCACCAAAAAAAAAAAAAACACACATACGGGAAGTTCTTATGAGGTATCACATAATTCATTTTGTTGATTTCTGATTATCCTTGCTCAAATTAGACAAATCTAGTTACTAAAGCAACCCCACGTATAATATAAAGTCGAGTACAAACCATGACATATATCAAATGACTAACAGCTGAAGAATAAGAAATATGTCCTTTTTCTTCTTGTCTTCAATTTGTACGCAAGATTTTCATTTCCTATCTGTTCAAATAGTCCAGCTATAAAAATAGATCGGGCTCTGAGTTTAGAGTTCGACCACCAATTACAGGGGGCTACGTGTATTTTAAAATACACATGGCCCCCTATGATTGGTAGTCGGACTCCAAACTCAAAGCTCAATATATTTCTATAGAAAATTTATCTGTTCAAAACCTTCTATTAGTTGAAAAGTATAAACTTCTTCCGTTAAATCACAAAAAAATAAGGCAATCTTCACATCAAAGCTATGTTGTTTTCAAGTCTAAAGTGACTGCTAAATATTTTTAAAAAAAAAAAACTCTATTGATGTCTTTTTATTACATGAGAGAAAATCTCATTAAAAAAAAAGAAAAAGAAAAAAAACCAACACCATATTTATGGCAAAACCTTTTACAGCCATGCGGGTCTTGTACTTCACCAAGTCATCATTACTGTCACTTTTAATTTTGTACGCCAGTTTCAATGTGTTTGGCAACACATTTAGATTATAATTTAGATTATAATTTAGATTATAATCTGTCACAGTATCGTTTCATTAGTTTTCCTTTTTTCAAAAAGTAAAAGTCAAGCCGCAATTGTTAACTTTTTACACAAAACAACCAATCAAATAATGTCATCGTTTCATTTTTTCTCAATACTTGCCTAAACCTTAGGAAGATTTACCCATTCATCGGATTCATTGTCCTTCAAATAAGTCATCTCTTTTGTCATGCTTTGATACTGTGGCCGGTTTTAGGCTCCATCTGAGATTGCTGTTAGATCTCACAGAGTGTACAATGCCCCAAGTCGTATATTTACTCGTACAGATAAACATAAGCGGTGCATTATATAAGGGTCTCACACAAATCTTCAGTAGCATCATCAGTGCATAACTTACCACCTTCTAGTGGATGATTAGCATACGTGAGGAAGATGATAATATCATGATAAATTTCTCACGTATACTATTCATCCACATACTCAATATATACATACATGGCGTGCAATACATCATGTGTGGTATAATAATATCAACCTATTAATGCACAAGAGTAAACATATATCATTCATGCATCGTACGTAGGAAGTATATACGTAACAAATTAAGTTTTGTACTGTATGTTATTAAGGTACTGACATTTAATAAATTTTGTAGAATTAGAGAGTAAATTAAAGTCGTCGAACTCGCAGAGAACATTTGATAAACCTAAGTCTTAGTTGCTAATTAGCAATAAGGGGGCTTTGGTTTTTTACTAATAAAATTCACTTGAACATTATAATCAATAGCAACGTTATTCCTAACTCTTTTGCACAAATTATCAACTCTAGATAACTGTAGGATCTGTCATCCTAATTTTCTTTAATTGTATTCAATTGAATTGAACTTTCCAATTACTTCTAACTTTTAGACAGCGTAGAATAATAACGATCGCATTAAGAACGAGGAAAAATAAATTAATATAAGTTACAAACTCACAAGCTCGATTTGTTTAATTAACTTATTAGGTGTTATTCCTAATGATTAAAAATAATTAGTTGCTTATCATGGATTATTAGTGATAACAATTATGAACTGAAATCTTAATTCACAGTAATTGCGAATTGAAACCTTAATTCATAGTAATTGCTCATTCTAACATGCCAAAACTAAATCAAACAACTAACAGTCGTAAACAAGAAAATTAGAATTGCACAAGCAATTTCTCAAGAGGGTAAAAAACAATGTTACTATAATCGATTAATTAATAAGCAAGATGTGTAGCAACAATATCCCCTTGAATTGGAAGGAGAGAATTAGCCTTGCATGGTTTCAATGGTGACGTCAATCAAAAGGAATGAAATCAATGGTTTTGCTCTAATTTTCTTCTTTTAAGTTGTCGCTCCCTCAATGTAAAACCGTTCTTACAAAACAAGATATGTTGATGTCAAATTTCGATTTTAACTCAACAAATAAGATTTGTTTACTTTTCTCACAAAAAAAAAAATGTTTTGTTTACATGAGAAACTTGTATTTGAATTTATTCAAATAATGAATGTTAAGGTCAGAGGAATGTTTGTGTTGTTGCCAAGAGGTGAATAAGAGAAAAAGAGTGGGATTTCCAAAAGAGGAATCCCTTTTAATGCCTCTTGCCTCTATTTATAATACATATTTGCATGAATGTAATGATTACATAAAATTAATATAGACCCACAGGAGTGGCATATAGGTTAAATCAACTGAGATTATGCCCACACTTTTGACTAACAGCTGCCTAAACTATGCATGGGGCAGGTATCCACCGCTTCTGCATTTAATGCTGAAGTCTCATCAACAGTGAGTGATAAGGCTTTGCACGTGGATTTGTAAGTTGTTGTCTTGCTAGCGCTTTTATAGGAGATGACCTTGCGACCTTACGAGTGTAGTGACTTAAAGCTTGTATGAAGCTCTTTATTTTTTGAATTTATAAAGGATATTTATAATGAGCGGATATAAGTGGAGAAGAATTAATTGAAGTTTGAAATGTGTGGTGATTGTTGAGTAGTTGTCAAATCAATAGTCAAACGATAGTAGGTGTGAAATTATGATTGGAAAAATAAATAGTTTCAAATAAGCTCTTAATGAGCTAGAAGACGGGGATCTGGAGCAACCTGATAAACATCAGGCCATTAGGTCATTCAGCAAAGCAAGGTGATAGATAGTTATATGTTGTCTTTAAATCATCTATATGTGTTGTTAATTATGTAATATCATGTTTAAAAAGTTTATATTTACGTTTAGTTTGGCGAATTGTAAGTTAAAATCCATAAGAAAGTCAAGTCATGACAAATTTGGATAAATTTAATAGGAATTACGAAGTTTAGGGATCAAAATGAATGAGAGTGAAAGATGGAGGACCAAATGGCATACAGCGACATGGCCAACTTGCGGGATGACGAAACAAGCAGAATGGAACAGCGGGCATCGTGCGGCTGTAGGATGTATCTGTGCGGGCACACTGCTGATGACCGAGCGGCCATGAGGCTGCATGGCCTCCTTGTGCGGCCACATGGACCATATACGAAAGAAAAATCCGATTTCCCTTACTTTCTTAGAATTCTTGTAATGATAAATCTTTTATACGATTTTCATTCTTCTCTTAGGGTTTTTAGACCTTATATAAAGAGGTCACGCCTAGTTTAAAGGCAGAGTTACACAATACACAAAAACACCATAGAAAAAAAGGAAAAACACAAAACTTTCTAAGGTTCAGGGATCAAGTTTGAGATTCAAGAAGAAGAAGCTTGGTGCAAGAGTTATTCATTTTATTCAAGATCTAATTACATGGGTTATGCACTTTGTTTTATTAATTTGTGTTTTTCATTTATGATGTGTAATTGATTTGATTTAAACTTAGGACGAATGATGTAACCTAGCTGGGACCATATTCATGTTTTTCATGCTTAATTTATGCGATTAATTTTTATGTTATATTTTTATTGGTATATTGTTTTGTCTTCATCTTTTTGGCCAATAGATGAATGAATTTATAGACTTTTATTGAACTCAATAGAGGAATATTTAAGTTAGCTTATGTAAAAAGAATTATTAATTTAGACAAGACAAAGAGATTTGTTTGTCGTTAGTGCGATCACCGTATGTAGAACTTTGGGGAGGCTTACATGAATTTCTTGTTGATTAATGCATTTAAGAGAGTTGAAAACATGCTCACTTAGATATGGGTGGCACCTAGACGCGAAGAGTGGATAAAATGCCTCACTTTGGCAAAAAATGTGAAAAAAGCAGGTTATCTCAAAGCGTTGACCAATTAATAAAAATTAAGAGCGATTAAGCGGGCTTAGGTATGGAAAAAATGTGCCTAGGCGGGGAAAAGCGCGCCTGTGCGTGAATTAAGCCACTTTTTTTAAATTTTTTTTCTTTTTTCTCTTTTATTTTTATTTTTAATGTTTGAGATCCAATTAAAATTAAACTCAAATTAAAAGGTTAATATAAATATCTAAAATATCCTGAAAAGCGTAATTTACTATATAAGAAATAAAGAATAAAGGAAAAACAAAATATCAAAAAAGAGAACTAAAGGATGACTTATGCAAGAAAAATGCAAACATTGTATTATGAAATTGAAGTAAAAGTCATTTATTTAATGGATATATTTGCAATTTATATCTTTATACATAATTGGTATAAATTAATTTCCATTAACTAATAGTTTTATACTGATTCTAAAATTAAAAAATAAGAAAAATGAAAAATGCTTTTTACCGCCTAGGCGCCGTATATGGCGCTTAAGCTTACAATACTTGAAGTTTCGGGTCAATGCTTTTCCATGCCTTACGTTTTTTAGAAACTGCCTTCTTGAATCTCGAACTTGATCCGTGAACCTTTGAAAGTTTTGTGTTTTTCTCCCTCTTTTCTATGGTTTTTTTTTGTGCATTGTGTAACTTCTCTTTTAAGTGACCTCTTTATGTAAGGTCTAAAAACCCTAAGAGAAGAATAGAAATCATGTAAAAGATTTATCATAACAAGAATTCTAAGAAAATAAAGGAAATCGGATTTGTCTCGCGTGTAGGGGCCATGCGGCCACAGCCGTTCGGTCATCAGTTGTGCGCCCACATGGATACTAGCCCTATGATGCCCACTACTCCATTCTACTCGTTTCGTTGTCCCATATGTAACCGCATGGCTTGCATGCCATCTGGTCCTCTATCTTTCACTCTCGTTCATTTTGAGCCGTAAACTTTCATAATTTCTATTAAATTAATCCAAATTCGTCCCAACTTGACTTTCTTTTGAATTTTAACCTACAATTTACAAACTAAACGTAAATACAAACTTTTTGAACATGATATCACATAATTAACAATACATATAGAGGATTTAAACACAACAAATAACTATTTATCACGGGGCTAACCCAAAAACCTTGTTGACTTGTTTGACCTGGTGACCTGGCAACCACCAAGGTTTGAAGATCCTCTAATAGATTATGTTCGTCCTCCTTCTTCAGGTCTATATTCATCTGTTGAAAGGTTCTCCAATAGATTATGTTGACAAAGCTGCTATTGTCCACCAATGTTTTGTGGATTTTGATTCCCAAAACTAGCATAGTAATGACGAAAATGTCTACGTGGGGTGTAGTATAATGTCAGAATCTTCGTTGCAGAATGAGAAAGAGCTTGCTCAAGTGGCTGGCACTCGCGTGTATGAGTAAGTGATAGTGATTCTGTGCTTCTCATTTGAGACCTCGTCTCTGTCTCATAGAACCCTCAATAGTTTGATTTTCTCTCATAATCATAAGAATCTCAGCTGGAGGTCAACTATGTGGAGCTCGCGCATAGAGGTCTGCTTGAGGATGAGCTTTTCTATCATGCTCT
>CAVNYN010013688.1:904-30235 GCA_963692815.1 Nyctanthes arbor-tristis
TTTTAAGAATGGTGTACAAATTTCGTACATTATGCATGTATATAAACTCATGAGATATTTATTTATTATATAAAATATTAAATCCATAATAATGAACATAATAATATAAAAAATTCAACTGCCTTTAGTTTCCGGGAAAAACACACACACACACACAAAACTTTCCTTACCAACAACGATCGATGTCATATCCATATCATTCATTCATTAAAACCCAGTTAACAACACTAGTATTCTACCAATCAAATTTGAGCGTTAGACCTACTCATGCATTAACTAATAATTATTATTGTTGGTGAAAATTCCTACCTACATTATTAGCACTGACACATAAATGTTGTTAGATTAGATGATATATAAGGATAAATACATGCATACTAAGTTTGTTATTTGAACTGTATTACGACGGATAGATGCTCATATTTTAGGTGGAAGGTCTCAGATTTAAATTACACCTACCATTCTCTAAGAGCATTTCAAATGTTGGGGCTGAAAAGCCGGGAGGAAAAAATTCAAGTGGAAAAATTGGAAAGGGAAAAAACTCATTTCCAAATCTATATATATATATATTAATTAATCCGCTTAAGTCTCTGGTTCTTATTTTCCCGCCTAAAGTTGGGCTCCATAAGAAAGCTGATGATGTCATAATTCAACCTATTTTTTGTCATTTCTGGTATAATATTTTGGTACATTTTCACGGTTTCCATTTTCTCACCATTTTATTTGCCAATTTTTTCTTTTGTCCACGTCAACTTCCTTTTCAAGATTTGGAAGATAACAAATTGATTTGTTGAAGATTTGGAAGATAATAATTTGATTTGCATAACAAATTAGATTAATATCTAAATCTTTTTTTTTTTGGTCATCAAATTAAGTTAAAACTTTCATCGTATTTTTTAATTACTTATTTTCTTAAAACAATAATTTGTCTTTAGGAAGCTGAATGTTACTTTTGAAACTAACAAACTGTATTTGTATTTTTCTAGGTAAATTTATGTCTATATATATATTTATTTTTATTATTTTTATTTTTATTATTGTTATTGTTGTGTTGTTGTTGTTGTTATTATTATTATTATTAAAATAGCATAATTAGTCAACCTTATTCTCCCGCCTAAAATTTGTAAACTATGCGGTACTTTTTATGTCTTCTTTTATTATTATTATTATTTATTTGTTAGACTAAAATATCAACACAATATTATAGGTACTTACATAAATTAAAATGGGGTATTATCTTACGAATTGGTATTGAGAATATACGTGTATCATGATACATGCTCGATATGTAATACCATACCATTAACTAGTAGTATTGAATAAGTTATATAATTTAAAAAGTAAATTATAATAAAACATTAAACGAATATATAAGGGAATAACTATTAGTAACTTATTAATAAAAATACTAAATAAAAAATATATATTTACTGCTATTGTTATGAAATTTTACTTGTGGATGATTATTCAATATTTTATTGTTTATTGTTTATTATTTTTATTATTATTATTGAATTTTTTTTGGAATTAGTGTTCCCGTGCAACGTATAGGTGAGAAACTAGTAACGTATAGGGGGAAAACTTAGGGGAAAAATATGGTTTTAGGTTTTTGGGTTTTTTTCTACCGTGCATTATAATATATTTATATTCAAAGATAACATGTATTTACTATTTATCTGAGGACGTTGACGGCCGTTGAGGATTTAGCGTCACTGTTTGCATTTTTTAAATGACTTTGGAACTGTACATATACATGAATATATATAAATTGAAATCACACTTGTTTTGTTACACATAGATAATAAATTTTGCTCCTATTTAATTTTTCATTTGTCACAAAATTCAAAATTTTCACATCCTATTTAATCATTATTTGGCTATAAAATTAAAATTGGACACATGACAGAATATTATTGGTTTGTATAATATTTGTCCAGCCAAGAATTGAAGGGGGAATTCTCTAAATTTGTGGCCAAATTTGGCCCCGCAAATGGGGTTTTCCTCTCCAAATACTTCCCCCCCCCTCAAGGCTGAACATTATTTGGATTTTCCCCCAACATTGAGAATACTCTAATTTTCCTCTTTTCTCCTATATCCCCACTGTGCCAAAAAAGTGCATATTGAACCTAATGTTGTACATATAAAACCAAAATAGTTAATTTGTTACTGTGTAAATTAAAGTTCTAAAAAGTATAGATCGTAGTCTATCATCGACTAAGTTTCAAATTCTTACAAGTCTGCGGAGATTTATAAATGAAAGACCATGAGAATCAATTAGAAGGCTAGGCCAAACTCCCAACGTTTTTTAGCTTATTATATGATCCATGGACTGCTTCCTATGTGCAAGAAAAAGAATGACACAAACTATTTCTATCCTTCTCCTTCACCTTCCTGGTTCTTTTTCCCCCATCTTTAATCTATGTCCAAAGATGACATTGACTCCATCAGATGCGAGCTTGCCTTTTAAAAGTTGAATGAAAACAATGTCCGTTAGTTTTACAGTATGCTATGACTATTAATAAAAGTCAAAGTCAATCACTTTCACAAGTGAGATTATTATTCCTCAAAAAGTCTGTGTTCATTGACAAGCATTCTATGTAGTTGAATTATCTAGAGTTACAAATCATGCTGGTACGTAGATAACAAATGTTGTATATAAAGACATCTTCTAAATTTTGTAATATTCTTGATGCAATTATTATTATTATTATTATTATTATGTAAATTGATAATTGTAGTGTTATTTATACTTATTTTTTTTTAAATTATTCAGATAATTTTACAAAATTGGAATATGCCATGAGAGAGTTTTTCTAAGAAAATAGACAAGTCTCCATTTAAGGAGACTTATCTCCATGTGGCGTTGAGATGGAGCTCTTTGAGACCCCACTAATTACAAGGTCAGCATATTTCTCTTTCCCTCTTTTTTTTCTGGTTGTTGTGGGGGCCATCCAATGTTTTTAAACTCTTAGAGTATCTTCAATGTATAGTCAAGGTCGAATGTCATGGCTTAAAATTCAACATGAAAGAGATACACACAAAAAAATTGATGGGTCACATATGTTTCCTATTTTCTTTTTCTTTTAATTACTTTAATCTCTTTTACCCCACTTTTTCTTCATCGTGTGATGTGCAATGTCATATATCTACATTCTTCTTCACTATGTCAATCATTATTTTATTATTATTTTTGAATTTGTCTCTATCTCTCTCCTCTTTTTTGAATTTCTCTCTATTTTTATTCACTTTTCTCTCTCTTATTTTTATTCACTTTTCTCTCTCTTCCCACTCAATTTCTCTCTCCTTCTTCTCTCTATCTCTCTCATGTTGAATTTTGAGCCATGACATTCGACTTTGACTAGGCATTGGATATGCGTTTAATGGCCTGACCTCTCCGAAACCCCCAATTTTTAGATTCGCAGAAACACACTAGCAAACCCCTCTCACTCCTATCGACCCCTTGCCCGCCAAACCACCAAGCACCGCTGATTTCACGCCGGACTCTGGTGCAGCCAAACCCGACCCCCCAAAACACCCATCGGTTAGCCACCATCCTAACCCTAGAAATCAGAGGTTCTAGCAAACCCATCTTGTGACATTCCAAAATTTTTTTATGTCACAATATTTTCTTTACCTTTTTTATTTCACTTGGTTACGTAAGTTTAAGGGTTAATTTATATACAGACCCAAAAGTTAAATGTGAAATAGTTAAGTCATGGTCAAAATTTAATAAGTTTGGGATTTATGTGGAGTTATATTATAAGTTGGTAGCTAAATGTAATCATGGCAAAGTTAGGGATCTAAATGAAGCAAAGCGAGAAGTTGAGTGACTTAAGGTGCAATTTTCCTAACCCTCTAGATAATTCTCTTGCATTTTGGGATAAATTACGTACATAACTCACAAACACACACTACATACACGACTTTCGGCAGAAAGGAAGAAAAATGAAAAAAAAAAAAGAAAAGAAGGGGAAAATGGGAGAAAAATTTGGGGGTTTTGCACTTGGTTGACGTGATTTAGCACATGAGCATTGGATTTTCTTCCACAAATCAAGTAGGTAAGTCAAAGAAATTATTCTTGGGGTTTATGTATTTTCTATTGGGGGTTAAATTTATAGTTTATTTCTATGATTTGAGATTAAATAATAAATTCTTATGTTGAAAGAATGATGGTTTTATGAGGTTAATTACCTATTTAAGATTTTTAAAGTATGGGCTTTGTTTGAGATGTTAGGTTTTTAAATATTTGTGTTGATTTGAAGATTTAGTTAAGTTAAATATATTATTAAGTCCTATTTTGGTAGAGAATATGAAATTAAAATATATGAAGTTAGTATTGGAGTATGAAAATTTATGATACAAATATGGGTTTAAAAGGGGGATATGAAGGCTGAATTTTTGTAATAAATTGACGTTTGGGCTTTAAATTCATGGAATTAAGATAATTTGGTAGTTGAAGTGTGCTTACACGTGACTACAAGAAATGGATGTCGTATATGCACAACGTCTGGCTTTATTATGGTTGGATTATAATGAGATAAAAATGAGTAAGAATTAAATTGAGATTTATGGGGTGGTTGATTTTAATTGATATGTATGAACATCATATGAGGTTGATAAAGTATAAGTTGGAATGAAGTGTATTGGTGTTAAATTAAATGATTGACGTTATGTAAATATTAACAACAAAATTAAGGGAAATTTTATTTATGTGACTAATGTTAGTTGGAAATATTATTGGGCATTTTATGAAATGATCACATAGTATATTTTAAGGATTATAGTTGGACATATGATTTGATATATACATGTTAATGGGTGATCATTACATAAAGTGAATGAGGTATTGCTATATGTGTTGATTTATTTAGTTGTAAGCAATTAATAGAGTGAAATAAGTAAATGGAAATAGGGGAAGTCAAGAAATGGAATGATTGGAAAGTTATGAAAATATAAATTGTCTAGATAATAAGATATTACAAGAAAAGAATTGAAGTTTAAAAGTCTTTATGTTATGCTGTAGGAAACACGAAAGGGGCTACATGTACATGGCTACTTAGCCGGTGAGTGGAACTCTTCTCTCATTTCTTCCTAAACGAACAATATTATGCTTTGATTCTATGCGAATTTGCAATGTCTGTGATGATAATATATTTCAATGAAATTTCCCAAAGGATTGATTTTTTTTTTAAGAAAAGTTCGTTATGCATCTTATATAAAATGATGATTCATGCTCTTCAGAGAAAAGTTTCTACTTGAGATATGATTTGATGATGCATGAAAACCCCAAATTTGTATTCGATGTCATGATAAGCCGCCTACGGGCGAAGGGGCCTATGGTTCAAGCTGACCAAATGAACGCCGCCCAGGCGAAGGGGCCTATGTGCTAGCTATGGCTCAAGTTGTTTAATTGTGCCGCATAGGGCGAAGGGGTCATAAGGTACCTATGGCTCAAGCTGATCGTCTACGCACGTATGACTTGATATCATAATCAAGTGATATGTTGGATACTCTTTGGGGAAAGCTCTATGATGATCTTGAAAAGAAATGATTTTCATGATACTTATAAGAATGGCAATTATTCTATAAATGTTTCGATGTCTGATGAATTCGAGTTGATGAATTTTATGATGATTGTTAGAATGAAATAATGTTCATGATATTTTCTAATATGTAATAATTTTTATAAATGTTCATGTTATGCTGGAACTAAGTTCAAATTATGAAGGTTAAATATTCAAGATTTTGCAAAGTTGTATTATGATTTTCCAAATCATGTTATTTAAAAACTCCACTCATATGTTTTTATAAATGATTTTCTTAGCAGGTAGCAATTGGAGTTTGGGCAACAACACATTGTGGCCGCGCCTGATATTTCGAGAACCGAACCACCACTTAACAGAAGGAAATTGCTATAGGATTTGTTGACTCTATGATTTATAAATGTGGCATGGTTAAGGTTATTAGCATATAATTAGGAGTTGTGTGAACCATATTTAGGTTGGTGTATTTCTTGATTTATGAGGCGATGTTGCTTATAATGAGAAGTTATTAATTTGTGAGTTGTTGATGTATTAGCGTTGGGAATTGATATAAGTTGGCTTTTGTTGATAAATTATGGGAGATCTTGTCGAAAATTTTCTAGGATAATTAATATGCTCACTAGCCTTGTCGGTAAATTCTAGCCTTTAGTTGGAATTATCGTCGGTGCACGTCACACTTCTAGTAAGTTAGAGGTATTAGGGATGGGGAGTGTCAAATAGTGACAAGAAGAACCTATTGTGCGCATTTATGAAAGGTTGGTGACCCAGGAGAGCGAAAAAAGGTTGTAGACCTATCCGATTCTTAACTCAAAGGTTAGGAACCTTTTGTGAAATTAACCCTTGTAGTTATAAACAAAATTTTCACGCTATTAAAATATGTTTTGTAGTGGGATTATAATTGGTTAATCACAAATCTACTTAAAAGAGGGCAAGCTTCAGTTGAAGCTACAAAATGGTTACTGGCTCACATTTCGGTTTTCACTTGGTGTAATTCAAACTATGAAACCCGAAGAGGGCTGGTTGATGGTTTGGGCTAATTCGGGGCGGGATGGGTCAAGGCGTTTAATTAAAATTGTTTTCATTCATGACACTATTCATTCAAAATATAAAGAAATTTATATTGTTATAATACTAATTATATCATTATCATATTAAAATTCATTCTAGATGTTCAACTATAAGTGTTTACGTTATTGAGAAAAAAAAATTAAGGATATAATTAAACAAAAAATTGAACAAAAGGGCCCCCTATTATATATTTATAATAAGGTGGTGCATCAAACCGTGTGAATCTAACATTATTGTATTACCAAAACAAAAGTATCACACAAAGAGCACGCTAACAAACGATTTCTACTTAAAAGTAGAAATGATTTGTACAATAAATGTAGACTCATTAAAATATGTGGATGCGACTACTTTGACTAAATTCTGTTTTTAAATAAAAATGAAATAACTTTAAAAGTTTTTCATAAAGTCACTCAAATTACAAATGGTTTCAGCAATGGTCATTCAAGTCTAAAATACTTAAAAAATTAATATTTTTAATTTAAAGTTCTAAATTGTTCATTCTATTTATTTATACTGGAGACCAGTTGTCATCACTACATCAGAGATGAGTAGAAATATATAAATACATAGGAGTATTAATTTATTTGACAGCTAATAAGAAAATGACAACTAAATTGAAGACCGATCTCCAATATATAGATAAATAGCATTATTCTTAATTTTAGTGGTAACTAGAGGAACGGATAGTGGTGGTTGAAGAATCGAGTCATTGAAAAATATGAAAACATAATCTCATCTTCAATATATATATATATATATATTGCAACCCTTCAATATTAAAATTTTTTATTGAAAATCATAATAATCTTAATTTTGTGTAATTCTGCACTTGAGTGAAAGACTGAATGTTACCAAAATTTGACTATATGTGAATTTTCTAAACTTTAGTGACTATTACTAAAACAAGGCAAAACGTCAGTGACCCTCGGTGAAATTAAACCGTATTTATAAAGATGGATTAATTTTATATATGGTCCCTAACCTTTGTATTTCCTATCAACTGGATCCTTAACATTTTTCTTCAAGACCATAACCCCCAATCTTTTGTAAATTCACCAATATGGTAATGGGTTAATTTCACAAATCATCCCCAACCTTTGGGTTAAGAATCGATTTCGTCTCCAATATTTTTTAAGATAGCCTACAGCTCAATTTTTGATAAATACACACAAATCGTCATTTTTTCCACTATTTCATAAAATTTTTAACAAAATGATGATTAGACCCATCAAACTTTTTAAAAAAATGTTTAAAAATAATAAAAAAAATAAAAAAATACCCCACCCCCACCCTAAGATTGGCCTACAGAAATACTGCCATTCTGGCGGCCGGTCATTCTGCATCGGGAATGACAACATTCTCCTGGCCAAAAAGGGGAGAGATTTGCTGCTATTTCCGGCAGCAAATGGTGGCAGAGAACCTCCCCATTTTTCCCGGGGCCAATGTTGCTGTTTCTGGCAGCTAAAGTGCTGACATTTCTGGTAGCACAAATGGGGGGAGTCTCCCCCTATTTTGTGTGTAAAAGGGAGAGAGACTCCTCCCCTTTTAGAGGGGAGAGAATCTCCCACCACTGTCAGAAATGGCAGTAAATGGTGGGGATTCTCCCATCTTTTGGCCGCCAGAATGCTGCCATTCCGGCGGGAGAATGGCCGGCCATCGGAATGGTAGTATTTCCAGCGGCCAATCTTGGGATGGTGAGGGTGGGGTGGGGTTTTTTTTTTATTATTTTAAATATTTTTTAAAAAAATTTAAGAGATATAATTGTCATTTTGTTAAAAATTTTATGAAATAGTGGAAAAAAGGACGATTTGTGTGTATTTATCAAATGTTCGGGCTGTGAGGTGTCTTAAGAAAGGTTGGGGACGAAATCGATTCTTAACCTAAAGGTTGGGGACGATTTGTGAAATTAACCCTAAGGTAATTTATGACATTTTTGTCTTTACTTTAAACAAAAAATCTAAAAAATAGTAAAAATATTAAAAAATTAAAAATCAATTTTTCCCATCTGCACATTTTACCCATATCTCGAACTTGACTTGAAATGACAAATACCTAAAGTATTTTTCTTTTTTAGGGAAACATTCATTTTTCTTGCCATTTCTAATAGTAGTGGGACGAGCAAACAGTCGAAAATTGATCCTCTCTGTTGATAAAAATGACTACCAAAATTTGTTATTTACAATTGAGTTAAGAGTGGGGTGAGTAATTTGATAGGTAGGATGGGCAGATATTATTTTTATTTTCCTTTTTTATTTTTTAATTCTTTTTGCTTTTATCTAGAAAGTAAAGGGTTATAAAAGAAAAAAAATTAAGAGATATAATTGCCAATATTATAGAATTAGGGGACTTATGTGTATTTATTTAAGATTGGAGGATATTGAAAAAAAAGTTGGGAGGCCCAGCAGATAGAAGGTGCAAAGGTTGGGGACGGAATTAACTGTATAAAGATTTGCCGAGTGCCAAAACTAGGGTTTTTATAGTTTTTTTTATATTTTTTTTAAAAAAGGTTTTCGTTTTTTTCCTTCGTTTTCAATTGTTGTACGGACTAGACGACTGTCCCCTTTCTTCTTCTTGAAATCCATTGAAAGACGCCTCAAATTCACCATTTCAAGTTTGCAAGAGTTTCTGGTTTTCATTTTTTATGAATTCTGTGTAGATTGGTTCCATTGAACAAATTAAGATATGTATTCCTCTCGAGGAGGCAGTGGTTATGGCCAGCAACAACCGTACTCTTCTCAATCTTCATATGCTCCCCAAAACGTAAGTTCCCCGTTCTTTTGTTAATTACAACAATCAATTGTTTGTCGTAGAAGATTTATCGTTATTTAGAGTTTCTGAAGAATTTTTTATTTTTATTTTTCTTTTTTATTGTCTGTAGTTGGATATTTATCTTTTTGTTTCATTTGTAGTTGGGAGCTGCATTCTCGGGGAGTTCTGTTGGGGCTCCAGATGGGCCTTCAGGTTCGCGGCACGGATTTATGTTAGGGGGCGCTTCTCAGGATCCAGACTTGGGTGGATATAGAGGTCATGGTCATGGTCATTCTGCGGGACCCTCATCACTTTACAGTGGGCAGTATAGTTCTGTCTATGGGTCCACCGTGCAGCGGGTCTGCAGCTCACTTGCTTTATTTTCTTGATTTCCTTTAAATTATCCAAGAGTGTGTGTATCTTGTGCATGAATGTATTTCTAAATTTTTTTGTGCCCTCAAAATTTGATACTTTCTCGTCCTCAAAAGATAAAGACTTGTATTCCTGGTTGATTTGTCCCCAAATATAGTCTACTTTCCTTGTAAAAATGTGGATGATTTCTTAGTTTCCTTATATGCCTGTATTCAATGTAAATGGATATGAACGAGTAAGAGCTTTATATGTGAAAAATCAAAGGTATATTAGGATCAGGTTCTTAAAATTTACGTTAGGACGATATTAATTATAGTTCCGTACTCTGTCTAAATGGGAGCAAGATGGAGGAAGTAGTATATCAATACCCTTATAACAGTTTTACACGAGACTTCTGTTCTTTGGTGTACCACGTTTTGGTGGTCTGGCCAATCCTGCGTGATTTTTAGAATACGTGACATTTGGTAGGTTATTTTCTGCTACAAGTTGGATACAATTATGTCATCAGTCATCTTAAGTGCACATCGGAATAAATTCCACGTGGTTGCATATAAAGGTGCATTTTAAAATTTTTATTTAATTGACAATTGTGGAAAACATTTCTTTCTGTCCTTTTTTTTCTCCTCTGTTTTTCTGTTCACTGTGACTGTAATTTAAAAGAACTCTAGTTGGTAGGATATATTATGTCAACGATCCATTACTTTATCTGTGTTCTATTGCTATTCTGGGGTTCTAGTTATGTTTTCGGGAAGAATTATGCATGAGTCCGAGGTAACTGCTTGGGGCATGTGGATGTACACAGAAAGCTGTAGTTGTGGGCTCTAGTGCGTTTATCGCACTCTAGAATCAGAAAGTCACCATTTGTGATACTGAATGTTAATCAGCCTTCCTTTAGAGGCTATTTCATTTTGGGCCGCCCGTGCCGGGTCTAACTCTAACATCAATGCTTTTACTTTGAAAAGCTTCTTTAGACATTAGTGTTATGGTTAATTGCAACTAAGAAGAACATATAAATCATGCAATTTCTATGTGTTGGTTATGAATTGTCATGTTTGTTTCTATTTTAGATTAATGCAGTGTGGAGAAAGTTTTGTAGATGCGTGCTTTGGCTTCCACGCTACCCAATGATAATGTTAATGTGAAAGTGTATCATAAAGCAAATGGCTTTGCTAGATCCAGAAAATAAGTAAATGGGGCTTCCTTTGCATATATATAACATTTCGGGCTATTTTATGGAGTGATTGGGAACTTCGTTAGTCCATAATTCTATTTGATTTGAATTGTCTTGGTCATTGGGGGTGGTAAAAGAAAGAGAAGATCCAATGACACAGGCATATTTTTAAGTTTCTTCTCTCTGATCATTGCACGCCTATGGTTTCTTTTTACCTAGTTTCTTTTATGCAGATTTCCTTCCATTTGCAATTTTTTATTCTGATAAACTAATTATATGCATTATTGACTCTTATCTTCTGCCCTTGAAATGCTTTCTGTATCCAATGAAATTGGGCACCTCTATCACTGGCTGGCTAAGTGAGCTTGATTAAGCCACTGCTACCTTGTGCTATCGGTTAAATAGAATTTATGAAATTCTGAAATTCCTGACTACTTATACTACATTTTTTGGTTTCGAAAATTTTTATTGTTACCAACAGTTTTGCTTCAGTTTACGTACACATTGTATTCAGCTTCTCTGTTTTAAAACTCTATTCATTGTTCTTTGACCCCTCCCCCCTCTCTGCTTTCTTCATACTGTTGTCTGTCCTCTTCAATTCATCCCAAAGGTTAGTGCACACATAAATTGTGATTAAGATCCTACAAAAGCATGCCTTGTAAGTTTAAGATATCAAATACAACTTCCATGTGTTTATATTCATTACCTGTTTTCTGTATTGAATTTTGTGTATCTATATGCTCACTGAATGGATTTATCTGTTAAACATGTATCTCGTGGTTCTACTTTTATCAGATATCTCCAATGGGAGTAAAAGGATCTGTGCCATCTGCATTGGAAGGCCGTCGGGCTGGTTATGACTCATCCGTACCAGACTCCCCTAAGTTCACGTCAGCTGACTATGTTTCATCATCTAGTCGTGGCTACGTCCAGAAAAGTGATCGATTATATCCTGATATATCTGATTATCCATCACTTGACAGACGCCAATATGCTGAACAACGAGATGCATATATAGGAAGGGATCTTCCAAACGAATCTGCTGCTCGCTATACTGAGTCAGTACCTCTTGGCCATAAACATCAGGTACTGCATGATTCATATTTTCTTTTGGATTTCTTTTGTTAATATTTACCCTTCTCATTGCTCATCATTTTATATTTGATTTACTAGATCAGCACTACATATTTACCTGTTATTGGATAAAAAATCCGTGCATAGGCTGACAAGTGTCCTGGGTTCTGCAGCAGGCTGATTTATATGATCGCATAGAACAAGCATCAGTTCTTAGGCAAGAACAAATACTGAAGGCACGTGCACTGCAGTCTGCTACTTTCGAAGGGGAACCTAGGTATGATTAATTATAATTACTTGTTTAAACTTATATGAGCCATTTACCTTGAGTAATGTATTTGCAGTTACAGTGGTTGTGAACATTTTTCTTGGACCAAAGGTGATGAGAAATACCTCCAAATAAATATTGCTAAGAAGTTAACATTTTAAGCTAAAGAATTGTACGGTCGTTTTTCTATGTCATAATGAGGGTGCACAGAGTACCTGCGTGCTGCTTGAATAGATAGTACCATATCTACTGCACTGAGTACCACCAAATTTCTGGCAGACAAGCTGATTATCTTGCATCAAGGAGTGCAGTCCATCATCCTTCCCAAGATCCCATCTCGTATGTGGGTAGACTTAACCCTGATCATCGTAGTTTGTCAATGCTTAGTGGTTCATATGGTGGGCAACATGCTCCGTCAATTTTAGGAGCAGCGCCACAACGAAATGCAGATGATCTTCTGTATGCTCAAACTTCTTCAAATCCTGGTTATGGGGTGAGCTTGCCTCCTGGTAGGGACTACGGAACTGGGAAGGGCCTTCATGGCACGTCACTTGATTTGGATTACCCTAGTATCATTTCAGCACGTGATAATCATCCAAGAATGGACGTTCGGAAAGATGACAAGGCTGCATATGCTCGGGAGATTGATCTAAGGGAGAAAGAGCATCACAGGGATTATATACGTGAGAGAGAAAAGGCTAGAGAAAGGGAGAAAGAACGACTCCGTGAACGAGAGCGAGAACGAGAAAGAGAACGTGAGCGAGAGCGGGAACGAGAACGAGAAAGAGAAAGAGAACGTGAGCGAGAGCGTGAAAGGGAGCGGGAGCGTGAACGGGAGCGCAGGGCAAAGGAGAGAAGTCGAGAGCCCAAACGTGTACCGGAATTGAAGCGTGAACGAACTCCTCCGAGAACCTCTAGGGAGCCTCGTAGTTCCTCAGTTGCAAAGGATAGCAGACCTACACGGCGAGAATCTCCACGTCATGAAGTATTACATAGGTGGATCTTGTTTAAATTGCGTCCTGCACTGGTTCTGTATGTACGCTGCTTATGTATCTTGCAGCTTTCCTAACTTTTTGTTCTGTAATGCTGAAGGCATCATTCCCCTGTTAAAGAGAAGAGGAGAGAGTATGTCTGCAAGGTAAAGACAACTGCGCTGGTGATAACTCAAACTCATCCTATCAGCGTTGTGCCTCTCCAGTTCCTCAATTCAGGCTATTGTTTCAGGGATTCTATCCATCTCTTGCTCTTTCCTTGGGACGTTTCTTTTCAATATCCTGCGATCTGTTAGTCGGCAATATTTTGTCGGTCTTCTTATTTCTAACTTCTTTATCTGTAAAAATTCCTAATCCAATTTCTTGCCATTCTCCCGACTAACATCACTGACATTTCTCACATCCATATTGTACATTTTTTTATCTGAGCCTTTGTTGCTTTTCCCTGGTCCTTTTACTGCTCTTGGTTGTTATTCCAACTCGATTATAATAATTCTTCTAGTACTTCTTCAGTCTGCTTTGCTGCTGAAGACAGTTCTTAGGTTTCTTGCATCTTGACCTTGTCTTAACAAATTTCCTCCTGTGAATGTGTAGAACAGATGCTATGATCTGTATAACGTGATTGGGTAAACGAATATTCTTGAATTTGTGCACTTCTATCTCCTCTTGATGCGTCACTGTTGACTTTGTAGGTCTGCTCATTCAGTTTCGTACAAACTGAAAGGGATTATTTATCTTTGGATAAACGATATCCCAGACTTTTTATATCTCCAGAGTGTTCGAAGGTATGGTTTTTTCATGGTTTCTTTCATGCAGACTATTCATTTTTAGTGGTTTTGTTTGACTTCACTGTTTTTATTGGTTATAGGTAATTGTAAATTGGCCAAAAGAGAGTCTTCAGCTTTCTATGTATACACCTGTTAGGTAAAGTTTTCTTTACCATCTCTCTGTGGTATTGAAGTTGATAGTCCCAGCCACTTGTTAGATGGTAGGCTAATTAGGAGTATAATATTTTTCTTATCCAGAAGAACGTGAACGAGAAGCATCATATCATTTCATAATACAGCAAGACTCTTTTCCATATAGAGGTCAAGCAGTCCTAAATAAAATAATGAAGTGGTAAAATATTAGCATGGTTTTAAAAAAATTCAACTGAACTTCACCTCAGAGTGAGGTGAGCAAAACAAAGCTTGAACAATGATTCTGAAGCTCTTTTTGAGGGGTGTACACGTCAGTTGAGTGAGGTATATGCCTTGCAGTACCCCTTCGAGGCTTGTGAATTAAGCACTCCTTAATTCTCCAAACTTTATTTATGTATGCTCATATTAAATAACAATTTTGATCGACATATTTTTGGATTAGCCTACTGTGAGCTAAAGCAAATTGTATCTTTGAAAGACACACTTCATGAACTACTCCACCAACTAGAATAATAGTTCTTTTTGCTACTTATAGATCTTTCTTTTGTTTATATACTTGTATTTTGAATTTTGAAGCTTATTCTGCATTTTAGTTAATTTTTGACCGTTTTGGTTTTTAATTGTTTACTATAGATGCTGGCCTTGATGCTTATGCGTCACCTTCTGAAGCAAAAGCTCTACATTCACGGTTTTTTAAACATTGAATACTAGAATAATATCAAAATAAAACTCTGATTAACATTCTTAAATTAAATAAAGATCCAAATCTTGCAATTCTTAACTAAAATATTTTCTGCTGATCTCCGTCAGTTTCTATGTGCCAAAGGTTTGGTGTTTCCCCTTTGTGGAACAACCCTTTTCGTTGACTTGTAGGTTCAATCATATTGTGATGGTATTCATTTCTTACCCCGGTTAAAATATAATGGCGAAAATCCAAACATTTATCTATCCATGCATGAGGTGGATCAAAAGCAATTCCTCTGTGATGAAAATAATTATGCGTCATCATTTTGTCATTGTAACCTTATCTATGTATTCTTTGTAAATCCTCTATTTCTGTCTCTTCTGAATAGTTTTGAGCATGATTTCGTTGAAGAGGGACCTGTGATGGAGCTTGTTGATACACCTAAACAGTCGATTAATGAAGTCTCAAAAGCAGGATTTACTACTATCTGGAATGCAAAGGTTAAATCATGTTTATTTTGTGGAGTTGTTTTTGTGGCTACATAATAATAACTAATCATGGGTATTTACATTATAGAAACTTTCAGGAAGCTTGTAAAACATTATTGACATGTGGCTATGGAAGTGTATATTTGCACCCGCAGTTAAGTTAGCCAGTGAGGAATTTTGTATCTACCTTACAATTGCTAGGTCCAAAGTGAATGGGGAAGGAATTTGTATAAATGACTTGATCTTTATTTGCTAATATATCAATATCGATGTCTATGCAAATTTCAGGAGAAAAGATGATTGTTAACCCAACCACTTAATGGTCTAATATTCAATCCTTAATATTTGGGGCAGGAAGCAATCCTCAACAGTTTTGGTCTTGTTTATCATTCTGCATTGAAAGTTTATCTTGGGGAATTGAAGAGCAAAATTTGGTCTAATTTTGTTGCTGTTTCGCATAAGTTATTATCTTTTACAACTGAAAGGGAAATAAGTGTTGATTGAGACAGTGAAGTGGATTAATTCTCAAGGATGTTTTCAGGTTTAATGATCAAACTTCCACATTTAGGATTGCAATTTGGGTGAAAAAAATTTTAGAGCTTGTTTGGTATACTTTATTTTTGTAATTTATCAATTCACCTACCATGATTTGACTATTGATTTGATAACTACTCAACAATCACCACACATTTTAAACTTCAATTAAATCTCCACCACTCATTTCCATTCATTATAAGTTCTCTTTATAAATTGATTTTATAAATCTAACCAAACGGGACCTTAATTGAGGTTCAGGTCCACTGTTGGAGCTTTTTAACTGTGTGGTGGTAATCACTGATGATGTCATGCAATTTGAAGAATAGAATTACTGCTTATAACTTCTATTTCTTTAATCTCTGCATCGAAATTGCAAGTCTGATGAGAGTAAGATAGCATTGCATGTTTCAATCGTGGAAGTATGATAATTCCTGCCGTATTCTGAATGTGGATAAAATAAGAGTACTCCATTGTGCGTGACTTGGAAAAATTAATATTGCAATATTTTAGGGCTTGTTTGGTATAGTTTATTTTTTTTATTTATAAATTTACCTACCATTAATTTGACAACTACTCAACAATCACCACACATTTTAAATTTTAATTAAATCTTCACCACTCATTTTCACTCTTTATAAATTCTTTTTATAAATTGATTTTATAAATCTAATCAAACGGGCTCTTACTTATATCAAATGCACAAGAAGAGTACCAAATACTGAGCTAACCATGTAATACAAACTAGTGAAGATAGAAATAAGCTGGGCTGCTAACATGCTCAATAAAACGTGCAACAGTGTTTGCGTTACTGTGGATTTCTTCTAGGATGCATCTTTTTTCTAATTTCTTCTGATCCAAATCTCTTAGCAGAGAGATTAATGTGCTGATTAAATAAACTCGTTATAAGTTAAGTTTGAGGCAATAAACAAGAATTTCCTTTTGTACTTCGGTTTACTTTACATAAGACTGCTCAATGGATTGGTAAATTTATTATTATTATTGTTTTTTTGTGTTTGATTATTTACTGACTCTCTGTTTTCAGGTGATTTTAATGAGTGGACTTAGCCAGAATGCTCTGGCTGAGCTGACATCTGAGAGAAACTATGATCGCATACCACATTTTTGCAATATGCTTCGATTTGCAGTTCTTAAAAAGAATAATTCTTTGATGGCGATTGGAGGTCCTTGGGACCCTGTTGATGGCGGGGATCCATCTACCGACAATTCCTCTCTAATTCGTACAGCAATAAGGTTTGTCTGCTAAGTTGTTTCCATGGTTTAAAGAACCCAACTAAAACCCATGGAGACCTGCCTTTGAGTGAGAATAGCAAAAAACACCTCAAGAGTCAAGGCATTAATTGTGAGGCATTTTTTGAGATATACACCTCGGTTGGGTGAGCATATGCCTCACAGCACCGCCTCAAGGCTTGTGAGGCATGCATTCCATGATAATTCTTCAAAATTATTTACTTAAGGTGTAGACACTCAGAAAATATAAAAATTTTGATTCGCTGATTTCGGGAATGTCCCTTTGATGACTAACATCAAAAAGTTGTATTTCTCAGAGTCCCTTAGAGAATAGCCTGCTGTTTCACCTACTGAATTGATTATTTCTTTACAGAAAATTTGTAATGTTTGTTTGCACACTTTAATTTTTCTGCTGAGAATTTTGAGGATTATTTATCTGTTTGTTTTGCAATCTAATAATTACCCATTACGCCTTGCCTAATGAAAGAAAAATATTTCTTACAACTTGAATATGCATTTTCAAAAGAGGTTATAACTTGATTTGTAATATTCATGATGTTATTGCATTTTGCTGATATAGTTCCTTATTTCAGACATTCAAAGGATGTGGCAAATCTTGATTTGACAAGTTGCCATCATTGGAACCGTTTCCTTGAGGTAATGTTGTTTACATTTCCTTTGTCTCTCATAGTTGTCTAGAAGGAATTTATGAATGTTTAAATATGGAATAGAGCACTTGATTGCTTTTATTTCTCCCTGACACTGGCCTGGTTGTGTATGATAATATAATTTCTGTTATATATGATTTTTCTGGTTTGTGTTTGTCTACACGGACACACATCAATGATTTTGCTTCTAGGCTGTTGTGGCTTCATTTATCTAATTTCATTACACATTTGAATTTGAAAGCATGTGTTGGTATGTGGTATTAATAAAAGAAAACTGAATCCTGTTACATTTCAATTACTGTTTATTTGACTCTATCAGGCACTCTTGCATTCACTGGTATGATAGTGAAGCTCTCATTAGATTGTTATTTTTGGTGGAAGAGTATGATGAGACTTCTCCTTTCTAACAACTCTGTAAAATCATGTAGCTTTTACTATTTATTTATTCATCATTCATTTAATTAATTTATTTCTCTATTTAGAATCTTCTTGGCATTAACTTCCTTTTCCCTTACAAACCCTAATTCTGGTAGTCGTAGACATAGTGATGTACCTGTTTTCCTGCTCGCGTACTGTTTTCAGTTTTTCCTTTGTCTTTTGTCAACATTCACTCAGACTGAAAACATGGCACTTCCACTAGAGTCAAGCTTCTATATATGTTCTCAAATCTTATTATCTATTTAAACATTCTTTTCTATGGAACTCAATGGTTAAATCTTGGTTGAATTCCTTAGGTGAAACGAAGTAGCTTCATCCCCCCCCCCCAACCTGCTTTTTCTGAACTTCATTTTTTTCCATGAGGGGTTTGTTTGTTGTTTAGTTAATTCATTTTTATAACATTTGATTTATGAGTAATGCCGTATGGAAGTCTGGGTGATATAGCTGAGATTCTTATTGTTAAGGGAAAAGTTAAATCAGCTACTATAGTATTTAATGGTGATAACAAACAGAAGGTTACGCATGAGCTTGTGATGGACTGACTGACATTCCTGTGAGTTATAATTAATGGATGCTGTTATTGTTTATAGCGTCTTCATGATATAGATGAGATGAACTTTCTGTGTCTTTGCAGATTCACTATGTGAGAGTTGGAAAGGATGGGCTTTTCAGTCATAAAGAAGTTACCGTACTATACCTTCCAGATCTGTCCGACTGTCTGCCTTCCCTGGATTCATGGAAAGAGCAATGGCTTAATCACAAAATTTCTGTTTCTGAGAGGGAGCTGCAGCGTGCTTTAAAGAATGAGGTTTTCCGTGTTCCTTTTTAGTTTGACACTCCTTGATTGTGCTGAGACCATTAATGTTTCATGCACCAAAAACTGTTCAATACATTATTATAGAATCGTAAAGTCTGCTGTTCCTTTATTGTCTTTTTCTTTTTTTTTTTTTTCCTTTTCCCGTTCTTTGTTCTTTCCTTTCCTTCATTTTTTTTTTATTTTTTTTTGAATCTGAAATTTTGATAATTGGGACTGAAATTAAGATGAGAAGGAAATGACTTGATTTGGCCTCAAAAGAATGTCTCTGTATTCCCAAGACAAGTACCACAGATTATCATGTTATGATGACTTCAGTAGCTGTCCCTCTTAAGGATTAATAAAGAAGAAAACACATTCTCTTGTATATTTTTTGTTTTTCTTCTTTCTATGGTTCTGTTTTTAAAAGTTAATATGCTTCTGCCTTTGATTCCTCTGGGACTTATCCATTTGTCTTTATGTCAATTAGATATCGGGGGACAAGGAGCAAAGCTTGAAAGGTGAGCACCCCAATGTCTAATATGATTTCTTTTTATGATTATTTCCTCTTTTGATTCTAATCATTCCAATTTAAATTTAGAGAAAAAGAAGTTTGAAGATGTGAAAGATGCAAAATCGAAAGATGAATCACAAAACAAGGAAGATTTCATCTTCTGTACAGTCTGTTGAAGTTAATAAAAAGGACAAAGATGTTGATAAACTCAAAGGAAAGCGAAATTCAGCTTCTGACAAAGATGGCAATGATACAGATAAAACAGCTGAAAATAAACATGGGACAGAACCAGCTGGGGAAGACAAGGATGCAGCAAAGAAGGTTGCAGAGGAAACTGCTGGTGTACAGACAGCTAGCATTGCAAAGACGGAGAAGAAGAAAACCATAAGGAGGATTGTCAAGAAGAAAGTTACTAATGAGAAAGGATCTACAGAAACTGCTGCTAAACTGAATGTTAAGCTTAGTGAAGAGGGCACAGTAGAGAAGAATACTAACTCAGAAGTTGCTGATCAAGCGGATAACTTGTCAGCTAATCCACCAGCTATTAAAACTTTTATGAGGAAGAAAGTTATAAAAAAGCCAGTGAAATCTGTTCAGGAAGAGGCCACACGCACAACTCAGGATGTGAAAACTCTGAATAATCCCGAGTCTGTTGAAGATAAACATATGGTTAAGGCGGATGCAGCTACTGATGCAGTTGTCCCAGAAGCTAGCACTAAAACAACAGTGAAGAAAAAGGTAATTAAGAGGGTTCTAAAGAGGAAGGCAGTTTCTGCAGATGCTAGTAGTAGTAAGGTTTTGGTAAATGAGTTGAAGGGAGAAACAAATGCAGTTCAGCCTCGAAAGGATGCACTTATTAAGGAGGAACATAATGGAACAGTTGCTGAAAAGAAGGATGAAAATGGTGTTGACAAGAAAAGCTTTTCTGGGTCCACAATAGAGGCTGATGCTGATAAGAAAAAAGATCCTCAGAATGATAATTGCATTAAATCAGAAGGAAAAGAAGAGTCGAAGGATGAGAAAGTAAGAAAAGATAATGCTGGCAAAGATGAGTCCGCAGGCAAAGCACGCAGAGAAGTGAAAGAAAAGAAAAAAATAGATGCACCTCCCAGGCATCCTGGATTGTTTCTTCAAACAAAAGGGAGCAAGGATTCTAAAGTATGTAGAACGCATAATATGCATGATCACCGTCACCTGTCAATGTCTTGTTCGTCTGTTGAATGTCTTATTCTGAATCTAACTAGTATTTTTTTTCAAGCAGCTCTCTTCACTGTCACTCTCTCTAGATTCTCTCTTGGACTATACTGACAATGATATTGAAGAATCTACATTTGAGGTTTTTATATTATTTTCTTTCATTTTTAAAGTTTTATCACCTCTGTTTGCATCCTTTCCTGGTCATTTCACATATTTGACATGCTTTTAAACTTTTATTCCTTCAGTTGTCGCTGTTTGCAGAATCACTCAATGAGATGCTTCAGTACGAAATGGGATGTCGTATTTTGGCTTTTCTTCAGGTTGTCATGAAGCACTTGATGTTACCACTTTCTTATAATTCTTTCATTGTGAATTTCCATCTAAATAGTTACTTTTTGTTGATGCAACAATCTCTTGGTTGTAGGAGTTGCGCATCAAATTTGTGACGAAGAGAAATCAACGGAAGAGGCCAAGGGAAGAAGCCTCCAAAAAGGAAAATGGGGAACAATTTTCCAAAAAGCGTGTGAAATGTGAGGAAGAAACTAGTAAGGAAGACAATGAGAAACAGTTGTCAAAAGAGCACACAAAACCTGAGGAAGCTATTGAGAATACTAAAGAAAACAAAACTGAAGCATGTGATGATGCTCAAACAAATGACAAGAATGTCATTAAGGAAGAGGTTACCCAAACTGAACAGCTTGAAGATGCTAGGCCTCAAGATGAACCCGAGGAGGAAGACCCTGAGGAAGATCCTGAGGAAGATGAAGAAATTCCTGATGCAAGTCCCGATCAGCACTCCACTGAGGCAAGAGTTTTCATCTTCTATTCTCCATTTACCTGACGTACTGTTGTTCCACAATGCCTGAGGGCCTCAATAGAGCTCACATTTAAGTTTGTGTAACTTTGTTGTATATTTATGGTTTAGTACATCCTCCAAATGGTAGTTCCTCCGTCCCAATTATTTTGTCCCATTTGCTTTTTGACAAGGATTAAGAAATGTGTTGGAAAGGCAAATTTTGTGATCCGTGTTCCTAGTTTGTCCCTATTTAATGAGTTGAATTCAAAACTGATAGTTATAATTAAAGTATTAAATAGGGATAGATTTGTTAAGTAATGCAAATTAGACCCTTTAATATAGAAATGGGACCATATAATTGGGACTTCCCAAAATGAAAAATGGGACCAAATAATTGGGACGGAGGTAGTACTATCTTAACTGGATATTTGTCCATGCAGAAAGCTGCTGAAGAGGGAGGGAGAGACACAGTCACCAAAGCTGAAAATGTTGAAAGTGTTGCTGCCGAAGAGAAGAATAAGGAGCAGGAAACAGGAAAGCAAGCTTCAGTGGAAGTGACCAAGCTGGACGCAAGCAACAAGGAAACTGTAATTAAGGTGGAAACGAAGACAAAAGGAACCCCGACTGCTATTGACAAGGAACTACTGCAGGCATGTTACTTCAAGTACCCTACCTTTGCATTTGGGCATTGCTTTTACTAAATCATGTTCTCTGATTGATTGATTTCTCCTTGAAGCAGGCTTTCAGGTTTTTTGATCGCAATCGTGCGGGATACATTCTGGTAAGCTATTTTTTTCTCTGCTATCTCAAGGACGGATTATAGAAAATTTAATTAAATATTTGATTTTCAGGTTGAAGATTTGAGATTGATCATCCATAACTTGGGGAAGTTCCTCTCACACCGAGATGTCAAGGTTTGTTACTATGAGAAATCTATATAGTAATAAAAGATTCTATTATGTCTTCTTGTTGATTAATAATAACTTTCAACCTTCCAGGAACTTGTGCAAAGTGCGCTCTTGGAAAGTAACACAGGAAGAGATGACAGAATTCTTTATGATAAACTAGTGAAGAATTCTGACAAGTGAAACTATTCACATAGCTCTGAACTTACAAGTTTGCAAGAATTCTCATCTATGAATTTATATCACCATTTTGTAGCTTGAATATGTTAGGTTGACTCATAACCTGAGTTTAATTATGCTGCATTTTTTTTTATTGGTTCGATATTTTGAAGGAATGCAGACGGTAAAATAATTGAAGTACAGTTGCCGATGCAAATGTAAAATTTTCTTAATCTGATTGCTGGTTTGAACGATTATTTTTATGTTATTAACTCAACTCTGTACATGTATCGGCAGTCGTGATGGCTTACTTGCAGCTTGCAATGTTTTGAGTCGGATTCTGCATCACATGTTTGGCTTACCTCATAGCAGAATTCTATTTTTGGGTGCATAATCTATTTTATTTACATTGAATAGAATACCACTTCCAATTAATAATAATAATAATAATAATAATAATAATAATTATTATTATTATTAATAATATTCTTGTCATAATTGCTATTGTTTCAATAATAATAATAATAATAATAATAATAGTGTTTTCGTATTTCATTCATAATAGTGTTTTCGTATTTCATTCTCGCTTTGAATTGAGAAGAGTTGAGACAATCTTTGATGTAATTGATGTGAGATTGTTATCTGGCTGTGTTTAGACTTTATCCAGGCCAACCTTGTTCTGCGGGAGGAAAGGGCTCGGTGTTTTTTTTCTCTCTCTCTCTCTCTCTTCAAATTTACTCCCTGTGTTCCAATTATAAAGTTTTGTTTTCATGTTTAGAGCATTTTATATTAGTTCGTTACAAATATATCTTAATTAATGTTATATGTGTGTGTAATTATTAAGAAAACGATTTATAAAACTTAGTTTTTTAAATTTTAACAATATTCTCAGTCCTTTAGAAAAATAAAATCGACTAAATAATTGAGAAAAAAAGACTATTTACCAGTTCCTTTTTGAGTGATGTTATTTATCTAGATTTGAGATCGGTCTTTAATTTAGTTGGCATCACTATATTAGAGGATAAGTTGATATGTATAAATACATCGGGTCTTCATTTATTTAATGGCTAAAAGGAGATGACAATTAGACTAGAGACCGGTCTCCAGTCTAGATAAATAACATTATTTTTCCCTTTTTATATGTATAGAGAAAAAAATACACTTTTCTTTTTTTAGGTGGCATGGAAGAATACAATATTTTAAGAGTTGTGCTGTAGGAACAAAAAGAGATACAAAAACTTAAACAAAATTGACACATGACAACATCACTACATTAGAGGATAAGTTGATATGTATAAATACATCGAGTCCTTATTTATTTAATGGCTAATAAGGAGATGACAACTAGTCTGGAGACCGGTCTCTCGTCTAGATAAATAGCATTATTATTCCCTTTTTATATGTATAGAGAAAAAAAAATACACTTTTTTTTAGGTGGCACGGAAGAATACAATATTTTAAGATTTGTGCTACAGGAACAAAAAGAGATACAAAAACTTAAACAAAATTGACACATGACAACATCTTGTTTTTCAACTCATCACATCACCTTTTCATCAATCTCAATTACATGAGTCACTTGTCATTTTTGTTACTTTCTTTGTCTTTTTTTTTTTTTCCATTTAGAATTATTCATATTTTAATCCAACATCGTTTTTAACTAGGGATGACAATTTGAACCGACCTGACTGTTAACTTACGGTGCCCCGAATTGAATGGGGCAAAAAATACCACCTCACGGGTTGGCGGGGCGTGATCCGCCTCCCTGAGACGGGTCGCGCGGCCGATCCACCCCGTCCCGTTTAGCGTTTTTTTTAAAAAAAAGAAAAAAAGTAATTATAAAACCCTAAATTTTACTAAAAATTTTTTTTGAAGAGGTAGTTAATTTCAAGTAGCTTAGAACCCTCAAAATTTACCACCAAATCCCAAAAAAAGAAAAAAAAGTTAAACGAGGCAATCTTGCTGCCCCGAACAGCCCGACGACCCTGAACCACCCGACCCAAAATAGTTGGGCAGCGGGGCGGGGCGGGGTAAAATCTAATCGAATCCGCCCCGAATCAACCCCGTTGCCATCTCTACTTTTAACATTAAACATAATAATAAAGAGAGAAGATTACAGATTTTAAAGCACGATTATTACTGATACCTTTATCTGCAATTATTCCTGATACATTTTTTTTCTTAAATTGAAAGTACAACTACAATTTGTATTTTTAACATTACAAATGTGCATAAATATTAATTCCTACCGAAGCATAACGCAAAGAAATCTATCTATAGTAAGTAAAACCGATGTACAATAAGTAAAACAAATCTCAAGGCTTTAGCCTCTTAACTAATCGAGCTAACCCTTGTTAGTAGTACAATTTTACCATTAGGAGGTATCAACATGTCATCCAATTGATGCGACGGAGTTACATTTTGTTACGAAGAGGCAAAAATCTTAGCACATATCATTACATCGTTAAATCCTGTCCAATACTTCATAACAGTACCATAAGATCGGAGTCCAGAGACAAGATATTGTGCATATTTACCGCCTTCATGCTATCAAATCAAATTGGTCCTACAATATTAGTGCTTCAAAAAGTCAGTATTATTACACACTCATCAAACATACACAAATCGAAAAGCTCTGCAATTGACTTAGGTTCTAAACTGATCTGTGAACTGAATCATACAAAGGTGGCAACTTTAACATTTAGCTTTTCAAGTGCCTTTTGTCAATTTTTCTCTGCCTTTCCAACTGATAATGGTGTGTCAATATTTATTGTCGTCTGTTGTTTTCTAGTGTCTGCTCCAGCAAATATTTTCGGCTAAAAGGGATCTCTGGAAAGATATTGCTACCTCGGGATCCAGAGTCTGATGATGGGATGTAAAATTTAAGCTGGAAAACCTACCAGATACGCTCGCACATTTACAGCACAACTCTACTTACAGAGACCAGATTTATGAACTTGACCTCAAGAATTTCAAATCAGCATCCCGGCTCCTGCTTCAGAGAGATCCCACTTGGCAAACCAAACATTACAGGCTGAAGGAAGCAAGAAAATTTTGTAACAGTGGGTTTATTTGAAATGAAAATGTTACATTCAAACAAACAGTTGCACTTGAACTACGATCACAGAGTGTTGACAGCCCAAGCATGCGGAAAGTAATGATAAAGCCTTAATAATGGTTACATCCAAACTGATGTAGGATGGTTGACAAACACTTGAAAAGAATCTAATTTGACTCCTCAGCAGCAGGAACCAGATAGTAAAATGCTTTGAACATTTCCAGCAAGAAAATGAAATTAACCACAAAAAAAAATTACAAAAATAAATGATTGGTTTCTCAACTTAAAGAAAACAAAATCCACATGTAAATTTTTGGCAAATCAGTCAATTTTGATTGAAGCAATCTCTGGAGCAAAATTTATGGTGTTTTTCTATTTATCTTCTTTTCCCCTTTTGGATGTCTAATTTACCCTTATTTAATACTTAGTTATAGCTATCAATTTTAAATTATGCGCATTAAATAAGGGTAAATTAGGAACACTGTTTAATACTTAGTTATCGCTATCAATTTTAAATTATGCAAATTAAATAAGGGTAAATTAGGAACACTGTTTACAAAATGTATATTTCCAATGCTATTCTTAATCTTTGTGAAAAGTGAAATGAGCACGGAGGGAGTATTTACCATGCTTGTTCTAGGCGGGCTTATTTAGACTCGATTTATTGAAAGTTAATTTCTTGGGAGAATGTTTGGTGATGTAAAGAAAGATTATTGGAAAGTGTGAAAATATGTTTTCAATTTTTTTTTTTTTTTTTTTTTTTTTTTGTGTGTTGGGGGGGGGGGTGTGCTGGGATTTTGTGGTTTGTTCTAAAGTTTGATTTCTTGACCAACTTTTGATTTATAATAAAGATCCCTAGAACAAGGAGATGAAGATAATACCTAAAATTCTTTCTACAGTCTTAAGATTGCCCAGATCCCATATTATGTTATGTGATAATCACACAGTACTAGTCCGCCTGCAATACCTTGCAAGGTTGCTGCTTGCTTGCAATGGCTTAAGTTATAACTTAAGTTGGTACCAGGTCTGGGTCCTACGAAATGTGTGGCTAATAGTGATGTCTGACGGCTAAACATGCTCTTTAGGAGGCAAAGTAAGCCTCAGGACTCTTCATCATGGAACAATTGGAGAAAATCATAAGGTGGTGGGTTGAGATTTTCATGATAGACTAAGACATCTGCAAAGTACCGAGACATTTACATTAATAAGTCTGTAAAATCACCTGAGAAGAACATGGCAAGATACTACTTGCAAGGTCCTCGTTTATGAATACAGGAAGTGGGGGCATACGACCCATTATCCCAGGCATACTTCTCATTCTGCAAGCACAAAGGACTTAGTAGCTTCACAAGACATACGCAGAGACAGCAAACTAAGGTATAAAAGAGGCTTAGAAGCAAAAGAATGTAATAGGACTATATGAATCAACGTACTCATTTAACACTCTAGTTAAATTGTTCCTTGTGCGGCAAAAGAGATCAATGTTCTCCTGCAGCTGGGGAAAAAAACACTGAAGGATCAGAAAAAGCATAAATGTGCCGGAATTAAAAGCAGAAACATGTAAACATGCGAAGACACAAGACAATGCACACCAGAGAGACCCCTCTACAACTCATACACAAAATACAAAAGATTGGATACGGTTGCACGATTTTCAAAAGAATAAAGCACACAACAACTGAGACTTGAATGTACTACTACTTAAACTACATATTTAAAGCTTTTAACACTGAGCTACAAGTACCTTGTACACGTTATTCTAAAATGGTTATGTTTAAATTTTAAGGTGGGGGGTAAACTTTATAAAATTTAGAAGTGCCAAAATATGAAACTAAGCTTTTAAAATTAACACAAGCATCCATGGGCCAGCATCATTGGTCACTTAATTCATCAACTAACTCTTTAGAGAGGATTACTTTATGTTGTTCTAGTAGTATCTTCCAGAATTCTTTTTTAAGTGGTAAAATTAAAACAGAGTTCATATTCTGTTGATTCTTATTTCCTAGAACTAGGTAAAAGTTAAATTTTATTTTTAAACATTGAACAAAAAGCCAAGGGGTGAAATAAAGTGGGGGTGGTTGACATACTGAGTATACGTTCTAACATAACCGCCTTCAACCCCACCAGCACCACACCCCAAGGGAAATATGTCCACTGGATAGGACATTTAAGTTAGTAAGGTGAAATATAGATTGAACTTTGAAGGCTATGACAACATAGCCTCCTCCTGCATTATAGGCCCACTAGTGTTATAAGACAATAAATACATAATAAGTACTTCCCTCCCCACAAAATAACATCTTCCTTCTCTTCCTGAGTTGCTTCTAGATATTGTTAACTTTCCTAACCACATAAAATAATTGCTTTGGAACGACCTTTTCCTTAGACTTCAACTTGAGTTTTGAAATATTTGCTGCAATTTGACAAGAAGCCTGGTTATTTTCTTCCAAAGATGTATTCACTTAAATTTGAGTTGCATATAAATACTCATAACCACTGATTACTAATTTATTTCTACTACACACACTACCTATGCTTACATAAATTTTGCAGAAAAATTTTGTCAACAATCATTTCTGGATACAAAAAATTGGCACCAATACATGCTAAAATGCCAGAAGTCGTTATAAAGAACCCCACTAAACAGCTTAAGAATACGGATTTCTAGTATTTCTGGCTAGCATAACTTTTGAATGATGCTCTTATATACAATAGTGAACTTTGGCATTAGCATTTCTGGAATATTGAAGAGATTGTGAAAACAAAGCAACACTAAGACCCCTTAACTGCTATTTCCAAGAAAATTACTCTAATAACATTGTGATCAATCCATCATAATGTTCAACATCAATTGACTAATATTTTCATTCAACTCTAACTTTATTCGGACACAAACATTGTTATTTTATTTCCTATTTAAGAATTTTATACATAATAGTGTGCACTCTGTAGAGACAATTTTAAGGAGATCCAGGAACTAAAAGCTTGTTCTAGGGAGCTTTATCATAAATCAAAAGTTGGTCGACAAGTCAAACTTTAATACCAACCACATTCTCCATAATAAACAAATTATCGCACTTCCAAATTATCTTTATTAATATTCCCATACCATACGTCCTCAAGAAAAATCAACTTTCAAAAATCAAAATCTAAATAGAACTCCCTAGAACAAGCTCTAAAAGTAAAATAAACCTTCATTTGGTTAAAAATGGTGAAAGTGAAAAGGGAGGAGACAATTAATATTGGTTGAGAGCGTAAGAGCACTGACCTAAGGGCACCATATTCCATCAAAGGATATATAGATAAGCAGGCTGGAATAATAGATAGATAAAAGGCAACAAGCTACAGCTCATATATATAGATAATTATGTTGTTTCAAAATAATATCCAATTCTTACCATGAAAATATGTAGAAATATTTCTCTAAACTAAACATGAGGACCGAAACATTACCTTGAGGTTAGAAATATTTGCAGAAATTTGACCAAAAGCGTGGTTATTTTCTTCCAGAAGATGTTTTGTGGTGCTAGTTAATCCTGAAACATGAAGTAGTGTATTTAATCATGCATTGGTAGAAGTTCCCTTGCATGATGCCATTCAATATTGACAGTGTGCACAGCATAAAGTGATAGGAATGTAAATTGGGGAGGAGGGAAAAAAAAAAGAGAGAGAGAAACCACCCCCCC
>CAVNYN010014121.1:0-26789 GCA_963692815.1 Nyctanthes arbor-tristis
ATTAATACCATTTATACTAATTAATAGGAGAGGGAAGTTTAGGAGAATATAAACAATTAAATAGGGCAAGTTTATACTTATTAAACAAGATGGGACTAACAATAAAACAAAATTTAGAACAAGCTAAAAATTCAAAACAACTTAAAACTATAATTGAGACTCTACTCAATGAATTACAACAGATAATTAGACAAAAAATTATAAAGATATAAATAAAACTATAGAAATACAAATATTAGAAGCAAAACAAAAGGTTAATAAGTTAACCGCACAAATAATAAAAATGGAGAACGCCGTGAGAGAAATAAAACATAAACTAGAAAAAAATAGGAAATACACTTTAGGAGTATAGGAAGAACCCTTAGAAGAAAAATACAAACCTCAATTAAACAAATTAATATGATAAGACTAGTGAAAGAAGAAAAGGAAGAAAAAAAATGGAAGGAAAGGGAATGCCAAAAAGATTAGAATTATAGTGAAAAATATGGTAATCTATATACCATTACATATTGGGTGGGAAGGTTTAAGAGCGGCGGCATCAAGGAAAAGCTCTAGGTTGGATGGGTTTGTGCAAACTTTGAACTTTTGGCGTAGACTCTACCCTGAAAGTTTGATTAATTTTTTGATAAAGAGATTAAAAATGCCAAAGAAATATTTTATCAACAAACTACACAAATTTGAAATTCAATTTAAATGGTATAAGTGATCGAGATTGAATGAGGTACAATAGGCACTCAACTTTTAGTTGCAATTAGCTTAGTTGCTCGCGATTTTGAGACATTTCCTATTGATTGATATAGATATTGTAGTTAAACCTTAAATACATGAGAACTAAAATGCATATGATTTAAATACTTCGTATCTTGAATTTCAACGTCTATGTGTCTTTTTTCCCCTTTTTTTCCGATGCACTCTGAACCACATCAAACTCCTTACGTACATATTTCAAGATAGGGATTTTAAAATCGTCAAATATGCATAACGACTAATGTAGTTCCGAAAGAAGTTTTCCACATTTTGGAATAGTTTTGTTCTATTTTTAAATATTAAACATATATATGGACATCCTGTGTCATATATTTCATATATTTTTGTTAGCGTGCTGGTTATTTACAAAGGTCAATTCAATTACTCCTTCTGTCCCAAAAAGATATTCATCCTTTTCTTTTTTATCTGTCCCAAATTATATTCCCCTTTCCTTAATTAATTTTTAAATTTTCAAATATGCCCTTATTTATTATGCATATTAATCAACAATAAAGAACAATCAATGTGAAATATTAAATGAAACAAAGGGCATATTAGGAAATATGTTATTAAATTGTACATTTCCAATAACATTAAATGATGGTTTCTTAATTTATGTGAAAAATAAAAGAGGAATATTTTTTTGGGACGGAGGGAGTATTTTACTTTAGAACATGTTGTGTCTATAACAACTATCATACGTGAACCGTACGTGTGATATATGCACTTCCGTAAGATCGTGGATTGCTCGCAAGTGTAAAAAATTTATTTTACAAATTGCTAAATCAATGTAGTTGGTCAAATCTGTGCAATGCACGAACTATGCTTCACATGCAATAATAATAAATAAAAGTCAAGGTTAATCGCTCACCAATGTTAGACTTCTCAGTGTGAGAACCGAAAATAATGATATGTACTATGAAAGAAAGTTCACAACCAATATAGTTTCAAAAAAAGTTTTTCAAAATTTAGGCTAACTTTATTATACATTTTGTATTAAAATGTTATTGTATCATCTATTTTAGTTAATTTTCCTTCACATATAAGAGCGTCGACTATGTCGATGATGATTTATTAGATTAATTTATCAAATTTTCAATAGGTTTTGTTATGTGATGAAAATATCTCTGTATGAAATTGATAAATAATTTGTTTTAGAAAAAAGTAGCTTCTTTGTTCTCGTGCAACACACGGATAATACACTAGAAATAAATGAAAATCTAATAAAAATATATGAAGTGATGGAAAAGAAGAGGCCCAAAAGAGAAATAACAGGTAAAGAATTAGAAGTTATAAACAGATTATGAATAAATATGATAAGAGAGCAATAGAAAAGTTTATGGAAAATTCTTCAAAAGAAGACCATATAGAAAAATTTAAAGCCCTTAGTCTAGAAGATATTAATATGAATAAAGAGACCAGGTGCTACCACAAATACCACTTCATTTACCCCCATTAACTAATCAAGAAATATAAATACACTAGAACAAAACCAAAATTTTACAAAAACTGGAAGATCTAACATTTTAATACCACAAGAACAATATTTTACAAAACCAAGTAGTAATTATCCTTAGGAATATACATCATGGAGAAGCATGGAAACCCAAATTAGTATAGAAGGAAGATGGATAGATTTAGTATGTGTATAAAATGCAGAGTATGAATTATTGAAATAGAATTATGGACGAAATCCATGGCTACGTTGGCCTATACTAGAGAATTAACTGGAAGACAATTCCAACTTATGTTAAAAAATACATTCATAGAACTATAGCAAGATGGTAGGAAAACTGTGATGAAGAAATGAAGATGGATAAGAGGAAATGGTCAAGATGAAATATGAACTATTTTTAGCATATATGAAGAAATATTGAGAAGATAACATACTTTAGTAACATGTAGAGGTACTAAAGAAGATTCTAAAAAGAGAAATAGATATTTATTAGCTAACCTTTTGATATGTGATATGTGCTATTTTAAACAATTTGCATGTGAATTTGGAGAATATTTTGAAAAATCAGAATATGGTATAGAAGGAGGAGCTTTTGAATCTATGAATCTAATATTATTATTCAAGCCACCTAGCCCATGGAACCTAGAATTATATAAAAAATTGTTAGAGGTAACTATACCAAGACCAAATGATACAAGATGAGCAAGAATACAATTTATAGAACAAAAACAAGAAGATAAATGCTCACATGCTAATATAATAATATATCAAAATATCATAAAACTTATAAAAGACTGTATTGTAATAAGTTACAATATAAACCTTGAGCCCCCTCCCCCCCCCCCAAAAAAAACCCAAAATATATATATATATATATATATAAACCTATGCAATTGGGATGTCAACCTTCAAGAAAATATGAAAAGAAAAAATTTTATAAGAAAAAGAAATTTAGAAAACCTAACAAAAAGACATTTGAAAAAAATACAGAATAACCTATAGAAGTTATTTAAGACAAAAAGGAAAATAAGACAAAAACATATTTGAAAAATCCAAACAAGTATAAAAGTTATACATGTGGAGAAATATGACATATATCACTAGGATGTACTAAAAAAGTTAAAATAAAAATATGATGTACATATCCTTAATAGAAAATGATAATTACAATTTATTACCTATAGAACAAGAAGAAGAATGAGAAGAAATACCTAAAGATATAAAGAAATCTACGAAATAGAAGAACTTAACAAAAACTTTAATGGAATTACGGTCATTAGAAAATGAATCTAGTGAGGAAGAAGAAAGCGATGATCAAGAATACTATATTACATAAATATGGTGAGAGAAGTAATAGAAGATCTAGCCGAATGTAGTTATCAAGTAAAAGAAAATGAAGAATATCTTAATGAAAGATTAATGTTCAACCGGAAGAAATATGAAAAAAAATTCTAAAATCTAAATTGGATGTAGAGCCAAAAGAGGTACTTAGTTTACCATTTTGGCAAAAAACTAAGTAGCACACATAGCAAGGACACACACTCATCCTATAGATATAAAAGATGTTACAGGAAAAACACTAATACCTATAACTAGTGAAGAAATTATAAGACAAGAATCCAATCAACTAGACTTTGAGATAAGAGGGAAGGTAAGGAATGTACAATTAGAAGCAATGCAAATCATAATTGAAGCTTATTTTAAAGAAGGAATAGATACGCCAATATAATATTATATAATAGACGATAGAATAAGTTGTTCATTACAAAATGCATTAACACGAATAGAATAATTTATCAAAGAGTAAAATTTTCAATAACAAACTTTCAATATAAACATGAGAGAGAAACAAGAACAAAGCACTAACTCTATACTATAGCCTGAGAGGGATAAATATGGTACTAGGAAGCAAAAAAAATAAGCTTAACAATCAAAACAATTTATGCCTTTACAAGTAAACATGAAATCAAATATAAATATGCTAGAAAACTCATATAAACACTACAAGAAATGTCGGCTACTGCGACGAAAATTTCCGACGACTCCAAAATTTGTCACTACAGCTTTGGCTGTAGCGGCAACAACCAGTCGTCGCAGTAGGGTTACCCTTATAGCGGCGACAAATTGATGTCGCCGCTATACATCGCACCTACAACGGCGACATCTAATGTCGTTGCTATAAGTTCTACCTACAGCGGCGACAAGAGAGTCGTCGCTCTAAAGCATGGTGGGAAGATTTCTCGCCTTTATTTCTTGTATTTACCAACGAAAAGTTGTTACTAAGTGAATGTTCAATCCATTATTTGCATTTTTAATATATAATAATATATATTAAAAATGCAATTCACTTAGTCCAGCTGGAAGGGCGGCATGCTTGTGGAGGGAAGGTCACGGGATCAAACCTTCATGCGTGCAAAACAATTATTAAGAGAAATGAAGTTGGGCTAAGGTGGCGGGTCGGGTCTGGTCCAAATGGAGGCGGGTTGGGTAAAATTTTTTGAAAAAATTAATGACAAAATGGTTAAAATTTATAGGGGCGAAATCTAGTTGTCACTATACGCGTCGTCGCAATAGTCTAAAATGTCGTCGCTATAAGGCTATTGGTACGGGGTTTTAGTAACGATCAGGTCGTCTGAAAAAGTCGTGGCTATTGAGCTATAGTAGCGATATCTAGGCCTATAGCAGCGACTTTGTCACAGCAAGCGAAAATCGGAATGACAATATGCCAAAATACATAGAAATGGATTTCACCCAATCAAGAAGATTGGATAATTCATAAGATTTAGATATACAAATTGGAAGAAGATCTATAAGCCGAAGAAGGAATAATTATACAAAAAGGAGACCTAGTTTAGATATAATAGGAGAGGTAGCTATGACAAGAATGCAGAAAGATTCCTAGAATGAATCCATCAAGAAATAACAAAACAACTCAATTCCAGATATTGGTAGAAATCAATACTAATGGGATATGGAAAGAACAAATTGTATTAATAGATACTGGAAATATTGTATAATATATAAAAGAGAGAATAATAGGAAATTTAGAAATGAAAACACTTATTAATACAGTACAAATACAAGATTATTTTGGAAATATATATTCAATGAAAAATTATGTATAATTACCTATAAGAATAAATAAAAGGAATGAAATCATCATAAATTTACATGTAAAATATAGATGAGAAGTAAATACATATCTAATTTTAGGAACATACTTTTTAAAACAAGTAAAACCTCATAACATACAAGATAATAGTGTTTCGTTTCCTATTTGAATTGTCAAGATAATAAAGCGTTACTAACAATAAATAATGAAAATTTAGTAATACATAAAATTCCATGAACAAAACAAAAGGAGAAAGAGAAGATATATATATCTTAGTAAAAATGACCTTTAAAGCTTATCTTAGTAGAAATTCTCATGCTTTATTTGACACAGAAGAATCCTGAAATGTGGAATAGTAAAAAAGAATATAAGGATAGTGTCATAAACTAGAAGAAATAACAGAAAAATAGAGAGAAAAGTTGGAGAGAAAATTATTTTTCATTCTCAACGCAATATGTCTATTTATACACGTACAAGTATGTTACCCAAAAAAGACTTAGAGCACAAGTCAAGTAACTTGGAGTAGTGGCTAAGAAAATTAATATATGGCTACGGTTTCAGGGGTTCAATAGTTATTTACTAAATACAATAATTATTTACAACACTTCTCCTTGAATGACTATTCTATATAACAAATGTCTTATCAAAAATCTCGTTTGGGAAAAACCTAGGCTGAAAAATCCAGCAATCTAAGGAGAAAAGAATACAATTAATTCTGATCAACTTTGGAGTGTCCAAGTGTTGCCTCATTAAAATCTTGTCAAAAAAACCCAGTGCGATAAAACTGATTGAGGAAAAAGTGTACAACTGCTCCCCCTGATTTCAGCCAATAATGGTTCTCGTGTTTAGCCGTCCATATCTGTTGAACATCTTCAATACTTTGAAATATATCCTACTTCATGCAGTATCAACTATTTAGAAGTTTTATATTGAGGGCTAATATCATACATTTCACAAACATTTACTACACAAATAATATGCCTCGTTAATACCTTTCAAGGAAAAAACCCAATGGGAAAAAATTCTAGTGAAGGAAAAAGAGCATATTATTTTTTGGACACTTCATCAGTGTTGGTTCATTAAAAACCTTGTTAGGAAAACCTATTAGGACAAAACCTTAGTCAAGAAAAAAATATCACAATGCATATCTCCCTTATATTAGCTGGCAATGTATGCAAGAACTTAAAGTTCTTTATATGCTTCATTTAACCATACAAAACCTAATAATATATTTTCTATATCGCTAGTCAAATGAAACTTCAGGTTTCAATAATATACACTACATATTTAATGCTCTTTTAGGATAACTATAAATCGTCATATTATTAACATTGTAACAATTTACAGGATTGTTTTTCTATCTTGGCTGATATTCAATGTCAATGAAATTGTTGGGATTTATGCCCAATAAAGTATAGTTGATTGAATTGTAAATAAGAAATTATTTATTTATTGAATAAATGCGATATTTATTATTTGCAAACTTGTTAATTAAAAGCGGTAATGAAGTGCTACTGGTTTCTTTGAGAAAATATTAAATGAGTACTTTAGAAGTACAGAAGATACATTTAATGTTTCAACCATAAACATTAGTCCTGAACCAAGAATAAAGGTTGAGACTTAATTCCATTAAGGTTCATTTGTAATAAAGTAGGCGATTTATCTTGATCGTCGCGACTGGTTGAGGTCGTGAGTGATGACATTAATATACTTCGATATAAGTATATCAGACAGGACCATTGTGTGAATTTAACTCCAAACCATGACCGTGCGTATGAATTAAAGTTCCACATGACTATTATACGGTTAGTTTGAATCTGTCTCGGGTAGGCTCTGTTATAGAGCAATCTTAAGAGACTTAGATATGCTATGGGTGAGACTGAATAAATATTTGGTCAATATACTTTGCGTGTTGGGAATTGGAGGAGAGTGAAATAATGAAATGTGTGCTGCGAGAGGAATATGTTGCTCTTGAATAAAGAGTTAAATGAACTGATTAAATTAATCATCTGCGAGTATGATTTCAGGAATCTAACATTAATATTTAACGGACTATACTAAATAGAAATCATAGTAGTGATGATCGAGAGTTAAGTGTAGTGCATAATTAATTAGGTTATACGGTCAGGTGTATGCCTAATTAATTATCAGACCATAAACGGAGACCAACTCTTAGATTGATAAGTAAGAATGGAATTTATTATTTTAGTTCTTGTGATTATTTATAATTAGGAGTTGCAATAATTCATCTTTGGTGGGGTGTACGAATTATTAATCATTAAATCAGACAGTTTATATTAGTTTGATTGGATTTAATTATTGGGAGCCTAGTTATATAAATTCAAATGGATCCCTCTGGAAGCTTATAGAAAGTCAAAGAATTGCTTAGAAAGCAATTCTAGCATTTACACAAACTTATTAGGAATAGAACTTCATGTTTTGCAAGATACGAAAGAGCCTTCTATTTTTCTCTATACATAGGAGAAGTGGACGGTTTTATTTCTCACTCTCGGGAAGACCCACCCCTACAAGATTCTTGTAAAGAATTAATTCTCTACGGTTCGGCTCTTGTGTCAGGTTTTAGAGAATTCAGCAGTGCCTACTCGCTGGTGCAATCCACGACTTTAAAGCATTCTGAAGAAGATCCAAGGGTCGGGAGCTAGTAATTCTTGTCAACAGTTCGTGGGATTAATTATTTGTGAAAAGGTATATTCCGCTGTACTCTCTTTAGGCAATTAATTATTCCTATATTGAATTAAACATCCAGACCGATCCTGTTTTAAAAGAAAATATTTTTTTTGAAATTATTGTGACTCTTTTTCTTATTTCCAACAATTGGTATCAGAGCATGTCTAGATCTTGATTTCAATATTGGAATTGACATGACCATCAGATTGCATGTTTTATAATTTTGAGCGATGCTTATGTATTCATGGATGTTTATATGTATGAATTCATTTAATTTATGGTTTTATGCGATTATTTGTGGCCTGGTCATTGATTTGTAATTTGTTTTTTTTTTTTTGCATCGAGTCTGTAAATTCAATTTATGTTTTTTCAAATTGATCAATTGTAAACCCTAAGAATTGGGTATAGGATTTGGAATGTATTTCTTGCATGATTATTGGGCATATTGAATATTGGAATAAGCATTGAAATTGGAAGGAGGATAAAGAAGATGATCAGAAAAACATCGACTGGGATGAAGAAAGACACGGTGGCCTGCACCAGCTGCGTGTGGCAGCAACTAGCTATGCGGCTAGGCTGCTATTGTGCAGCTGGCAGCCTCTGGTGCTCGTCGGCCCAACCGCACGAAGCAGCAGCATCACAGCGGTACGAAACACTGCTGCTGCGCGGTCCTGACTGCACAAAGTAGCAGTGGTGTGGCGGCGTGAGCCACTACTGCGCGAAGCAGTAGCTTCTACAGTTCGTGCAATAGCGGTTGCTACAGCGAGAAGGAAGAGCCTTCAGGCACTGCTGATTCTTGTAGCGGTGATTGCACCCCACCCACGAGGCTGGCCAGACTCCACCGTAGCCGGATTTCGGGAATGGCTGCGGTTGACGAAGATGGCGTTGGGGTTTTTATAGTCTATCATTTTGGTACTATTTCTGTCAATTGTAAATTAGGGTTTAGCTTAGGCCCTAATTCTTGGATCAAGGACTGGGCCTAATTGCTAATCTAATACATTGGGAGGCCATTTGAACCATGGATCGAACTGAAGACAAAGGAACTAATTTTTTTTTGGCTTGAACCCAAGGGTGTAATTTAATCTTTGTAATGTTTTGAGGCCGTAAATAATTGTCTTTATTAGCTTTATTATTGTTATTGCTTTGAATGTCATGATTGAATATTGTCATGCATAGTTCATATTGATTTGAATTATTAGCATCACTCTAGGGATTCTATATTCATGCATTGGTTAGCCTTTATCAAATTTATTTGATTAGATTAGACAAGGAATATATAATAATTAGATTGTTTAGTTAATTTGATTAATTAAATGGTTAGTAATTATTTAAAAATTATTAGAACCCATTGCTGTTAAAAATATTAAGCGGGGGAGGGTTTAAGAACCCATGGTCTCCTTTTGTCAATCTGTTTTAAAGAATAAGATATTAAGTCTCGTGCCGGCCTTGTTGATTGACTCTCTAAAGGAGGACTTTATATTTATGATCTTAGTATCGGATTCCTTAGCAGAGGATTTGCAGAAATAGGATTTTAAAATTTTGATCATCCTAAAGATGGCGGTATTTCATAAATCTAAGTATTTGTGAATCTGGACAAAGGTTATACACAATCACTTTATTGATTAACCTGACCAAAAAGAATGGTGCAAGTTTTTGGTTAAGGAATTTAGTGTCATATTAAAGGGAAAAACTGAATTGGAGTAAAACCCAACTTAATGAACAGGTCACTGTGACCATGCCTAAAGTGTGGGCAGATGATCATTAGAATTAAGTCATCGTTTTGCTTATTGTAGTTAAATGGGTACTACACATGCATTCATACATCATGCACTGAACTATTGTTACTGCTTTATTAATATGCTTGTTTACTTATTGTCAATCATACAAAATGTCTCTCAGTCTACTCCCTACTATACAGAACAAAAACGTACTTACTGGTGATAACTATCATGATTGGAAACGCAACTTTATGATCGTACTAAATGCTGATAACATCGAGTATGTACTCAAATAGGAATGCCTGAAAAACCTAACTGTATGTTTATTAAAACCCAAAAGGATGATTATGATAAGTGGGTTAAAGCTGACAAATTGACATGCTGCTACATTAAGGCATCTATAAGTAATGTATTGCAGCAGAAACATGACCATTTAGGCTCCGCTTATGACATAATGGAAAGCCTTCATGCGATGTTTGGGAAAAAGGACATACAAGAACGTTTTGAGGCAATATGTCCCCTTTAGAACATACGCATAAAACCCGGGACGCTGATAAAGGAGCACATGATGACTATGATTGCGCTCTTAAACTAGGCAGAAGTTCTGGAGGCTCAAATTGACAAGGAAACTCAACAAGATATGGTGCTAAATTAACTCCTTGAGCTGTTCTCACAGTTTAAAGTGGATTACCATATGCATGAGCTTGACACAACATTGAGTAAGTTTGATCTTGTAAATTAGTTTTTATTAATACTTGCATCAAGATCTTCAATTTAAGATCTAGTTTGTATATTTTTCGAGTTAGGCATAGTGTATAAAGGAAAAGATCACGCAGTTAGAAAATATTTTGAAACATATATAAATTTTTGACCTGATTTCATATTGATTATGAGTAATTAATTTTATGGGCAAATATGTAAATTGATAGTGGTGCAATTACTGAAAATATCATTTAATCGTGGTGTATTTATAACATGGTGTAAGAATAAAAATCCATCGTGGGAATATAATTACCCTTTATATTGTAGTGAAGTGATGATGTGGATAGAGATACTGCATATGTTTTGGGTTCAAAATAATATCATAGTTATCAGAAGGATGAGAAATAAACGGAAACTTTTATGCACGAAAGAAATAGACAGAGAAACAAGCCACACAACACACACAAATGGAAAAAAAAAAGGAAGAAGAAAAAAGGAAGAAAAAAGAACAGAGGAGGAAAAAGAACCATCAAAATATGAATGAATTGTGAGAAGAAAAGCGACTCTTTTAACAATGTAGATGCTTTTTTTTAAAGTGCAGGTATAATATAACCAACCCCTCATAATTAGTGGGATTCGAATGTGGGATCTCAAATATTGAGCACCTCCTCCTTTGCTAGTTAAGCTGAAGCTTCGTACACTAGTTAGATTTTAAACTGTCTCCCAAAATGAGAAGTTAGTTGACACAAATAAGACAATATATGAACTTCATCAATACCTTTTCTTGAACAGACCAGACCATTTTAAGAAGTCATCATCTTACAAACTTACTATTAAATGAATATGCATACAATAAAGACAGAACATACCTAGGTTAGGGGCTAGTCTAAGGTCCATGTTCGATTCCACCGTATTGAAGGTTTATTCTTTTTTTTTTTTAAAGGGAAAATATTAGCCTTTATTAAACAGAAGAAGAAACAGGCCCCAAAATCAAAGAAAGGAAGAAGCGGCAACAATCAGTCCAATAACATGATAAACAAAAGGCTAAAGACCTTATAGCAATGGTGTGGGCAACTCCATTCACATCCCAGTGAATAAATTTGCAAGGGCCACAGTCTATATCTACTAACAGAGATCTAATCTCCATATATATTGAAGCTTTATTCTACTTACTATTATAAATTTATTTCTACATAGTTCAAAATTATTTGCACTGTACTTTAATAAACCTTATATTTATGCACATTTGTATTGATAAAATTCATATGGTAATTGTACCTAATATATATATATATATATAGTTAATTTCGCATTTCATTTCCAACCTTTGCAGTTAACATCACTTGGGTCCTCAAGCTTTTATTAGTTACCACGAGAGGTCCATTTTGATGAATTCCATCTATTTCTCTGTTAACTCTTTTGTCAAATTATCATCATGCTCCTTATCCTTTTAAACAAAAAAAAAAATTGAAAGAAAAAAAAAAGAAAAGAAAAGGAAGTCGGGGTGTGAAACCCCACTTCTGAAATTTCGCTACTGGACGGCGGTGCCCTCTGATGCTGCAGGAAGTTCACACCCCCTCCTTTTTTCTTTTCTTTTTTTTTTAGGCTTTTAAATTTTGATTGTTTTATTTTTAAACTTTTTATTTTTTTGTTTTTAGTTAAAAGGATAAAGATCATAATGGTAATTCGATAAAGGAGTTATTGGAGAAATGGATGGAAATCGTAAAAAAGGACCTCTTGTACTAATTAAGGAAAGATTGAGGACCTAGCGAGTTGAAAAAAAAGTTGCAGACCCAAATGATACTAACGGCAAAGATTAAAAATGAAATGTAAAAATAACCCATACACAATATATATATATATATATAATACAAAAAAGAACTTGTGTAAATTGATCAAATGACAACATTCACACATATCATTTCTCCTATCGAGTCATGCTAGAATGACCACCATTGTTGACCACTTGGTGTAGCGTGAAGTTAAGAGACAAAATTTTTTAAAGTAAAATGTCTTAAATACCCTTATTGTATTTTATCTTCTTTATCCTTGGTATTCTGAGGTACTATTTGTAGCATAAAAATATAAAATGTTACAATAGATAGATTAAAACTTGTTATTATATGTTATAGTTTTTCTTCAATTATTATGTCTAATTCTCCTATTTTTTTTCTTCTAGTTCAAATATAAGTCCATGTTTTCCTGGTATAAAAGTACTAAAAATTGAATTGGGAGGTTCTCTATATGTTTTCAATTCCCTACTTAGTATTTGATCGAATAATCTTAAAAGTTCTCTTTGACTTTTCAATTGAAATGATATTTGCCCTCATCATTTACTAAACTCCTTTACCATCCACTCTTCTAAATTAATAAGAGGTTCTCTAGACATAAAGTAATTAACAAAACGCAAGTATGGAAACTGTGAAGTAAACAACTGATATTTAGAAACAATATATAATCCACCATATATAATCAGCAATACTCCTTTCTACATATGGGTCCATTATGCTTCTTTGCAAATTTGCTTTCAAAAGATATTTTTACAAAAAATATTTCAGTTATTGTCATGGACAAGTTAGATATAGCCAGACACTCAGCTTTCTGTGTTCGTTTTATGTCTTCCCACTCCCACAACCGCAGTTAATTTGCCTATGGGTACGTCTAAGCAACCAATAATATTTCATATTTCAGCACAACTCAGCTTCAATTTCTACATCTGAGTGTACTCTTCTAAAAGTAATTTTATAAATAGAGTATTGCTAATTTTACAACGAGTAGAGTATTGTTAATTATACAGTGACTTCATATATATCTATATGAAATATTTAGTTATTCATAACTTTTAGTTTCATGATTTCCTTTTTTTCTAATAGTTTATATGAAATATTTAGTTATTCATGACTTTTAGTTTGATGATTTCCTTTTCTTCTAATAGTTTTGCTCCCTTCCTGCTATTTCTTTTGGTCTTTTCTTCTCGTACAATGTGAGTTATTCCATATATATAGTAATAAATCAGAGACATGATAATTGTAGAAAGAAAACAGGGGAATTCTTAAACACAGAATCTATATATATATATATACACACACACACATAAAAGCATAACAGTTTCCTCCCGCCCATTTTCACTTCCTAAATCAGGTTCAGTCATCTCGATCATTTACTTTATCTTGCAATCTTGGCCGTTCATTTTATTATAGATTTTTAATTTTTATTTTATTTTATATTATTTTTAGATATATTTGATTTAGCTTATTATTATCACTATATTTTCTAATTTTTAATCTCAACCACTAAATCAGATTTCATTTTACCAAGAAATATCTCGCTTTTTCTAATTTTTAATCTCAACCACTAAATCAGATTTCATTTTACCAAGAAATATCTCGCTTTCCTTATCAAGATTTTCATTCCTTCCTCTAATAGAACTCATTCTATCTAAGATTTCCCAAATCTCTCTCACACTATATTTAAACTTTCCATTCCTTATCTTGAACAGTATTATTTTTGATCGATTTTCTTAATCTTTTTGTTTCATTTTTCTCACATCATGTGAATGCTTTCGGATTGATTCCAGTATTAGCTAATGTTCAGAAAATTAGACATGTCATCAGATCGAAAAAGCTAAAGGTCCAAAGTCATTAGAACGATATTAACTAAATAATTGAAAAAAAAATAATTTTTACCTAAAATAATGTGGATAGAGAACATTCGATTTTACAATTTTTTATCTTTACCATTCAAAAAAGGCTGAATTTTTTTTTAGAGCCATTGAAAATGTGATCTAGGCATAGAAAGAGAATTCCTCATTGGTTGTTTAGTGAAAAGAATTAAAGTTGTGTACGTATATTAAGCTACTTGGAGAAGTGTTATTCGTGATAGGGCCTTAACTTATGGGTAAAATTTTATTGTGAACCAATGAACCGTATTCGTCTTTCTCTCACACCATTAGATTTTTCCGGATTGGTTGCAGTGTTTATAAATGTTTAGAATACCGAACCGGTTAACAAATAAGAAAAGCTAATGATTCAAGGTTATTGAACCGATTTAAATTAAATAATTGAAATAAATTAATTTTTACCTAAAATAATATCAAACAAAGAATATTTGAATTTATAATCATTTTGATCTTTAACATCTTAAAAAAGTTGAAATTTTATTTCTTGTTAAGATCATTGAAAATGTGATTTTCGGTATGCAAAGTTAATCCCACATTGGTTATTTAACGAAAAGAATTGAGGATGTGTGCCTACACAAAAATTATAGGGGGACATAAAAATGAGACATGAATAACTGACAGATATATGTGGCTCACCTATATTGGATGATGAAAAAGTAGTTATGTGATCATTACCCAATAAACGTGTGCTATGTGAAAATGTCACTTATTAATGTCACATTTTCATGTCTCTCTAGAATTGCTTGTGCCTATATTAAGCTACCTGGAGAAGAGTTATTCATAACAGGGCCTTAGCCAACAGGCATTGAGCTTCTAAAACGTTAAAAATCTTAACGGATAATTATTGAAAAAAGTTTATTCTGAACCGATAAACCGTATCCATGTTTAGCTCACACCGTTGGATTATTTTCTGAATTGGTTCCAATATTTGTAAATGCTAAGAAAATCAAACCTATCATCAAACTGCAAAAATTAACTATTCAAAGTTGAAAATCGAATCGGGTCGAACCAAGGCCAAACCCATTTTAATTAAAAACTTAAAAAATAAATGCTAAAAATTTATAAAATTGTCAGATAATTAGCAAAACTCAATAAAAATGCAATTAAGTGACTTCTGGGCATTATAATTGAATTCCAGCATCGCTTTGTCATTCAAAATGTTGAAATTTTATTCTTTTCTTAAAAGCAATCGAAAATGTGACTTGGGGCATAGAAAGAGAATCCCACATTGGTTATTTATTTAGTTAATAGAATTAAGGATTTATGCCTATATTGAGCTACTTAGCTTATAGCCTTGAGTTTCCAAAAAGTTTAAAATTTTAATCGATCATTATTGGAAAAAAAAAAGTTTATTGTGAACTAGTGAACCTTCTCCGTATTTATCTCACATCACCAGATTGCTCTCCAGATTGGTTTCAGCATTAGGCAATGTTTAGAAAACTAGATCAATTATCGCACCGGAAAAGCTAACAGTTCAAGGTGTAAAAGGTCGAATCGGGTCTGGTCGAGGTCGAACTGGTTTTAATTAAAAAATTAAAAATAAATGCTAAAATTCATAAAATTGTCAACTAATTAGCAAAACTCAATAAAAGTGCAATTAAAAATAAATGCTAAAATTGAAAAATTGCCATTTTGCCAAGAGTGTGTTACAGGGAAACACCATAGGCTACCTTTCACTAAAGATATACATAAAACCAGAGATAGAATGGAGTATATACATGCTGATCTTTGGAGACCAGTCCCTATTTAAACAATTTATGGTTTCAAGTATTACTTGGTTTTGGTAGATGATTTTTCGAGGAAAAATTGGGTAATTTTGTTAAAACTCAAATCTTAAACTTTTTAGAATTTCAGAAATTGGAAACTTCTTTGTGAAAACCAAACTTGTAAGAAAATTAAGGTTTTGAGAACCAACAACGGGCAGGAATTCTGTAATATTGAGTCTGACCAATTTTGCAAAGAAAATGGGATTTTGCAGCATAGAACTATAACATATACTCCACAGCGAAATGGCATTTCTGAACGTATGAAGAGGAATTTATTAAATAAGACAAGATGCATGCTGTTTGGGGCTAGAATGCCCAAAATTTTTTCAGAAGAATGTGTAAAAACTGCTTCTTATCTTATTAATAGAAGTCCCTCTACTGCAACCCAGAGCAAGTTGTAGTGGTCATTTGTCTAATTAGTCTTATTTCAAAACATTTGGGTGTGCGGCTTTTGCACAACAAAAATATGGAAAACTGGAACCGAGGTCAAAAAAATGTATTTTTCTTGGTTATGAAGAAGGGACCAAAGGTTACAGATTATGAGATTTTCAAAATAGGGATTTTAAAGTCATTATTAGTAGAGATGTTATGTTTAACGAGTCTGAAATGCCGTGCTTTAAAGTTAAATCTGATTTTAAACAATTTGAAAATTGTATCCAGAGGCATGGAATTACTTATTGGGATGATTTCAAATCTATTTCTAATGTTTCTGATGCTCCTCGTGAGGTGGAGACACCTCAAGGTAAAGAAAATGTGAATCCTATACTTGATATACCTAATAATGTGCCTGTTGATGAAAATCTAGGTGATTTACCTAATGAGAATGTTGAAATTGATCGTGTTTTGCCTGTAGAAAATCCTGAGTGATTATCAACTTGCTAAGGATAGAACTAGAAGGAATAGGACTCCTTCGGTTAGGATTTCAGATCTTGATTTTGTGAACTTCTATACTTCTTCTTTATCTGATGAATGTGAACCTTGTTCTTTTGATGAAATGCTGATTTCTAAAGATAAGTGATTTGCTGGAATGAAAGAAGAAATGGACTATTTAAATAAGAATGAGACTTGGATTCTTGCTCCAAAACCAAAGGATCAAAAAGTGTTTGATAGCAAATGGATCTTTAAAATTAAAACGAGGGAATTTCAAGCAGGTGGAGTGAGATACAAAGCAAGATTAGTTGCAAAAGATTTTTCTCAAAAAGAAAGTGTTGACTACGATGAGATTTTTGCTCCTGTAGTCAAGTACACTTCTATTAGAATTCTTCTTGCTCTTGTAACTCATTTCAACTGGAACTTGAGCAACTTGATGTCAAAACTATGTTTTTGTATGATAATCTGGATGAAACCATTTATATGAAGCAGCCACAGGGTTCTGAATCAAAGGGTAAACAAAATCATGTTTGTTTGCTTAAACGGTCTTTGTATGGGCTCAAACAAGCTCCCTGGCAATGGTATAAGAAATTTGACATTTTTATGCATAAGCTTGGTTTCAAAAAGAGTAATTATGATCCATGTTTGCTCCATAATAGTGTTAGTGGTGAAAGATCCACATATTTGCTTTTATATGTTGATGACATGTTGATTACCAGCTATAGTATGATTGATGTATCTTCTATAAAAGCTAAGTTGAAACAGGAGTTTGAAATGAAAGATCTAGGCACGACTAAAAGAATTCTTGGCATGAATTTCGTTAAGGACAGATCTGATTGTACTCTATTTTTGAACCAATCTGCTTATGTTGAGAAACTTCTTGAAAAGTTTGCTATGTGTGATGCAAAATCTGTTTCCTTGCCTTTAGCTAATCATTTTAAGTTGTCTTCGGATCATTGTCCTAGTTCTGAGGATGAATTGAAAAGAATGGAATCTGTTCCTTATGCTAATATTGTGGGCTCTATCATGTATTTAATGGTCTATACTAGACCTGATCTGGCATATGCTATTAGTGTACTTAGCAGGTTTATAGTTAATTCGGATGAACTTCATTGGACAGCAATGAAGTGGTTGTTCAAGAACTTGAAAGGTACTGTGAATGTGGGTTTACTGTCCAGAAAACATTCAGGTGAGATCGTTCTTAAGGGCTTTGTAGATTCTGATTTTGCTGGTGATATTGATAAAAGAAAGTCTACATATGCCTATTTCTTTATTTTGTGTGATACATGTGTAAGTTGGAAGGTACAATTACAGAAAATTGTTGCTTCGGCTTCTACTGAGGCAGAATACATTGCTGCCACAGATGCTGTGAAAGAGGGTATTTGGTTGAAGGGATTATTGAATGAGTTAGGATTTATTGGTAATGATAATGTTGTATTATTTTCTGATAATCAAAGTGCGATATATCTTAGTAGAAATCATGTTTTTCATGATAGGACTAAGCATGTGGATTAGTTTCATTTTATCAGAAATATTGTCGAGCAAGGCATTATTAAAATTGAAAAGATTCCTACTCAATATAATCTGGCCGATATGGGAACTAAAGTTCTACCTTTAGCTAAATTTCAGGACTATTTACATATTCTAAATATTATATTAGTCTAGCTTTTTTGTGCAAGTTTCGTTCTGTTGATTATCCTTTAAATTCTGCCATATTTTGTTACTTTGTGTTTCGTTAATTACTTTGTGTTTTTGTGATTTTTTAGTTTATGTTACTTTGTGTTCATTTACTTTGAGTTTGTTATGTGCAGGTGAATAAAGAAGCTATGAAACCTAGATTTATTTCGGGCCACTATGACTATTGTTTTCAAAATAAAACCAAGGTGGAGATTTGTAGAAGTTGTTTTTATTTTAAATCAAATAAAGTCAATTTTGTAAAACACGTTTTTATCAAAACCATTGCTTCACTTTGGGCCATTGGATCTCCAAGATTATCTCAGTCGTCAATCTCCAGTATAAAAGGCGTCCCTTTATCAGATTAGGGCATATTGTCTCTTACGCCTCCTCCCTTCCAATATCTCTACTGTATATTCTCTATCTAAGGTTCACTTGTATTTTCTTTGTGAAAATCTCTTTGTGAGATGTTAGGAATCCTAGATAGTTTCCTTTGTAGAGGTGCTGATCTTGTGGTTCTGGTTTCTTTGTGAACGATTTGTAAATTCTTTGTGGTTATAGTGGATCGAAGCTTATCCACTCCGGTGGAGTTTCAACAGAGATTAGGCGATGGTGCCGAACTCTAGGGCCTCTGGGCCATCACGTCTTGTGTTTTTGTATTTTGGTTTTCAGAATTTCGTAGGTCGGTTTGGTAATTTCCTGCTTTCTTTGGGTCGATCATTACTATATCTTCATCTTCAAGAACATCTTTCTATTCTTCTTCTTGTTCTATAGGTATTAATTTGTAATTATCTCTTTGAATTAAAGATATATATATATATCATATTCTTCTTTTTGTCTTTCTTAGGACTTGCTAGTGATATATGTCCTATTTCTCCACATGTATAATATTTACATTTCTCCTTTTTGAATCTTCTGTTGTATTGGTATTTATTATATTCTCTACTTAAAATTGCTTCATATCTACTTAATATTGTTCCTATTTCGTCTTGGTCATTTCCTCTTACGAGTGTTTTAAGTTCTTTACTATTATTTTCCAACTATCCTGTTGTGGTTCCAACGAATGTATTTTCCAAAATAACAGTAATTGTCTTCCTGTTAATTAAGTAGTCTATGCTATCATTGCCATAGATCTCATCCATAATTATAATTTATAGTCTATATCTTGTACACATCCAAAGTCTTGCAATTTTCCTTTTGAACTAGTTTGGGTTTCCATGCTTCTCCAAGGTGCATATTGAGTAGGGTAATTATGATTTGGCTTTGTCTAATGTTTTTGGTATTGTGGTAAAAATTTGATTGAAGAGTGTTTTTTATCTTGTATTTGTGTCATATAAGTATCTAGTCTATTTGACATATTTGTTTTGCTTGTTATACTGCTCACCAATTTTTCTTGATTAATTTGATTTGTTCCACGTGATGGTTGTCCCATAGGAGTTAATGATAGTTGTCCCAAAGATACTATAGCTTATTGCATATTTATTTCTTCTAATTTTAAATTCTTAAACTTTTCTGCATATTCTTCTTCTGTTGGGTCTTCCATTCCATTAATTTTTCTATTTGTTCAGTTATCACATTTATTCCTGGTCTAGTTATAGTTTTTAATTCTTTGTGACTTATTATTCTTTTAGATTTTCTTTTTTCCATTTCTTCATGTATTTTTGTTAAGTTTGTGTTTATGATATCTAAGTTTCTCTATATTTTCTAGCCTGTTTGGTACTACATTTCTTTTAATATTTTCTTCTTTTATAATTTTTTCATATTAATTTGTTCTAATTTATAGTTTCTAGTTATATTTTCTTTCATTTCTTTATTTGAATTAATTGCTTTTCATTTCTTTGATTGTACGGGCTAGTATTGTTTATTCATAAAATTTCAGTGTATGCACTTATCTATTTACGGGGGTATTAATGTAATTTTACCTATGTCGTTGTCTTGTGGCTACGATTCATGGTCATTCTAGCTTTTGCTTATCGAAAAACATCACGATCGGCCAGCACTTGACACTATGTCACACGGGTACGGGTGTCAGACTCAAACATGTGGACAAGTAATTTTTTTAAAAAAAGCTAAGACACAATACGTTTAGAACGTACAGGTTGATTTAAATTCTTTAAAATACAAAAGTTAGGTGTTAATATTTTCATTTCCTACTTTTTCATATCCAACTCAACACATGCATATTTAATACATACTCAACTCAACACATGCATATATTTAATACTTGCTCAAGGATATTCGCTCAAGGATATTCCTTATAGCATCTCACGAGCGTTTACGCATTTACAATGCATTTGACAACTCTATTTATAAACAAATCTGTTTATAAACTATCATCTGACATTTAGTTTTATTTTTTTCAAAAAATCAAAAAGTGAAAGTCAAACTGCGATTTTTGACTTCTTACAGAAAACAAGTAAAATAATCTCGAGTAAAAATTTATAAGTAACTCAGTTGCCAAACACACTGTTAGAGTATGCATATAGAGTAAAAACCCTAGGAGTATGCATACTGAATCCATGTCAGTTTTCATACACGACACGACACAATACGTGTCCGACACGAGCACGTGACCTTCTTAGAAGTGCAGTGCATCATATTGACATTTGGAACTACATCCATTGACAACGTGGCAAACATATTACCTATGGAAGATTAGAAAGCCGTGTCCACTATAAGATTAAAAGACAAGATTTTGTTCAGTAGACGGTCTCATCTCTTTCTACTATCGATTACCAAACATCTATTCAGAGTTTTCTAAGTCTGTCCATTTCCTTTTTATATAGATAACATTGCTCATTATCATCAAAATGAGACGGTTCTCCTCTTTTATCTAGTCTAGTTTACAATCTTAGCTAAGGTAGCTGTAACCAAAAACCAGGAGTGCAAGAACAACCAAAGCAGCAGGAGCAGCCCATACCCAATAATTTGTCGGCTTTTTGCGTTTTAGCACAGCTTTCTGAAGTGAATCAAAACCTCTCGATCGGCGCCTATTTCTGATGGAATGTTCCTTCCACTCCTTGCTTTTAATTGGAGGATTGGGAGTTTCAACTGCTTCATCTCCCCCATTTGGTTCGGCAACCTCTTCCACTGCTTCAGTTGGTTCCTCCGACCCATAAGCAACAACAGAAGTTCCAGTCTTTTTCTTGGCTCTCTTCTCTCGTTCCTAAAACATATTAAGACCCAAAATACTTTAGAGGTGATATTAAAAATGAAATTGGAAAAAGATCTATAAAGAGTTGATCGACAAATAATTTCCTTAAGCTTCTTTTCAGCCTCTTTCTGAGCTTTTATTTCTGCTTTAGCAGCCGCTTTCTCAGTCAACTTCTTCCTTCTTTCTGATGCCAGCTTGGCCTTGGCCATCTGTTCGTCTCTCTTCATCTCCTTCAGAATCGTCTCATCAATTTCATTCCTGTTAGAAAGAGAACCCGCTTGCAAATTTTCTGTCCCCGAGACTTCTATAGCTTCCAAGTCCATTTTCTCGGAGGCATTTTCTGTTTTCTTTTTCGCCTCTTTCTCATTTTTTGCATTTTCTTCCTTCTGAACTTTCTTTGTTAAAGAAGCATCACTTTGTGCTGGGAAAATATGATCTTCCTTTGCGAGTTGTTTTGCGCTTGATTTTAGGACAACCTGAGCTTCAGACGGAGTTGGTACCTCACTCAAAGGCTTCTCGTCTGGATTTCTCAAACGGCCAGCCCGACTCAGCTGTCTCATGTCAAGAGACTGCAAAGTTCTCTTCATGTAATCATCCCGGAATTCCTTGTTACTATTCCAGAGTGACATGAACTTCTCAACCTAGAATCAGAATCAAATCAAAAAGATCAACCATCAAATAACTAAGTCAAATTACTATTTTGATTCAAAAGTCGATGACAGAAAATTATTAACCCAACCTGGGTAACAGAAAGCTCCTTCAGCTCTTCAATGTCCTTCTTTGCAGCAAGTTCTTTGGCTTTGACCAATAGGGTGCGGTTTTGGTAAAAAGGAGAATTCTGCAAGTTGGGATGACCAATTTTGTGAATAAGAAATAACTGGTAATACAACAAAAAATATTTATGATTTGCAAATTCCAAGTAGTAAAAAATACAGGAGGACAAATACGACCAATTGTAAGCCAATTAGATCCTCTAAAGCCTAAGAATGAAATTTGTAAGCCAATTAGATCCCCTAAAGCCTAAGAATGAAATTTAAGGATGATGATAATTAAGAATGGAAAGAAGCATACGCCTTGTTCACGTTGTTTCCTCATTTCCTGAATGTTTTCAAATGTTTTGTCTCTCTTCTGTGCAAGTACAGTCAATTCCTCCTGCAATGCATTTATCTCTTTCTCTATAGCCTCTTTTTCTTCATCCAGCTGCTTAAGCCTTGCCTTGATCATTTCTTGTTCCTTCCGAACTCCATCAAGATCAACACCTATAAGCTACAATCAGGTGATAATAAGCATAAGTACCTTTAAAACGAAGAACTTGTTTTATGTAAAGAGTGAGTTACCTTGACTTGGTCTTGAATAACTCCCTTTTCACCGAGCGAGTCTTGAATCCTCGCCCTCTCAGCAGCATATGCAGTAACTTTTTCTCTTGTCCCTTCAAGTTGTTTAATTTCCCTAAGGATTTGTTTCTCCTCAGCAAGAGGAATGCTCTCGTGCTCAATGCGGTATTGCAAAGTCTTGATCTAATCATTTTCAACAACAAAAATACATATTAGGTAGCAGTATTGTGTGGAAAAAAGGCATTTGAAAAGTGGCAAGCGCCGTAAATATTAAAGAGTACTTATAATTTAGTGCTTACAAGAGCATTGAGTTCTTCCTCAGATGAACAAATACCCGAACCCCTCTCTCTTCCTCCACTATTAGCACCTCGTAACTTGCCGAGAGCCTGCTGGAGAGGTTCCATTTCTTTTCTCTTCTCGTCCATGATCGTCCTAAACTGTCTTTTCTCAGCACTTAGAGACCTTATTTGAGCAATTACTTGGGCTCGATCTGCCTGCACAACACTCTCCATGTGACTTATCACTCTGATGGTTTGCACAATCCATAGGTTTGTCATCAGAAGGATCACAGCGATATAAAGAATCATACTTAAGGATACCCTTTGGGGCAAGAACAAAATAAATAATGATCAACTAAATACTCATTGCAATTTTAGTCATGTATCTTACGGCACATACTTTTGCACCAATCACATGGGTCGGCTTGATGTTTCATGATCTGCTTTCTCATAAACATAAAAATTTGCATGAAACCAGCCTAACTTGTTTGGTTCTTCAGCTGCTTAACAACCACTGCGATTAGTCTACTCTTACTCTTAAATCGAGTCGTTATGGAGATTGAATTTAAAATATTTTAAGATTTCTTCCGCCACAACGTTATATAAAGGTGACACATGAAATTGTTCACAAGCCAACCAAAACTATATAAGAAGCGCTTTCTGAGAAACGAAAAAGGTGACACATGACTTACCCTTTTTGCCCTCAGTTTATCCGTAATCTGGGAGCGGGCCAGATTCTTTTTCTGTAGCTCTTTCTCAGCCAGATCCAATTTGGTCTTCAGATTCGGGTCTTCAAATAACCGATACTTACAAATGTAGAAAGAGTGGATATGTTTGGGTGCAGGCCACTCATCGACTGCATCCTTGGGAAGGTTAGCCTCATAAACTTTATTCACTTCCTCTTCAGATGGCTCGTCCAGCGAGTGAGAACCAAATTTTATGTTGTGTCTTTTCTCTTCCACAGAAAAGTTAACAGTTGCCACTGTAAGGGGCATTTTAGATTCCACATCATCTACTCCCATGATTTTCAACGAATTCCTTAAGAATCACAACTCCTGAAGCAGGATGTAGTAATAAATTACTAGAAATGATTGAACAAACTACTGTTTCATTAGATATTAACCTATCCATTAAAGAATCATTCGGACAAGCATGTTTTGCTAAGCTTAAACGTTGACTTAATAAGCATTTAAGTTTGTTTAGTAATTTTTTCTTTTTAGGAAAAAAATGATAAATTTGAAGATAAGTAATTTATTTTGGTGGGAAACTGAGAAACTAATCCATGAAATTCCATACTTATCAATCGTGTTTTGGAAACAGTATTTACTGAAAAAGTAACTTTTACTTATTATGGATGCCCGGCCAAAAATGCTCAAAGTAAAAAGACCTTTTTTTGGTTTTGATATGTTTGTCTATTTATTACTTTTTTGGGGGGAAAAAAGCAAATATCCTTTTATAAAACCAAGTTTCTTCTTCACTTGTTTTCCCCTGAATCACAAAGCTTCAACCAAAAAAGTTAAATAAAACAAAAATTCAATTTTCCCTAACTTTCACGAGCAAGTCCTTGTAAAAATGCTTTAGACTCCTCAGTACATATATTAAAAAAAAAAAAAATAAATAAATAAAAATCAAGTAACCAGGAATAAAGGCTTCAACAATTAATCCAACAGAAAAATGAAAGTTCGACCGTCTGGAAGAAAGTATGAGTTCAAAACACAAAAGGCAGACATGCAAATACAAAGAACACATGCAGTGAATTGAATTCAAGTAGGAAAAATATACAATTCAAGCCAAAAAAAAAAAATCTATAGCGCAAAAGATAGAAGTCTTCGTACCAAGAATTCACCTGAATAAAGTCAACCCCACCATAATTGCTTTCTCGATGAAAGCTAACAAAAACCAAGAAGTATTCTGAAGGATTCAGATTCATATGAGATGTTGTGCAAAGAAAAATTTAAGAAAGAAAATAAAAGAGATATTGGCAGTGAAAACTAAAGAGATGTGGATGAAGACACAAGCAAAGACAGATACTCCAGTAGAACTGAGGCGGAGATTTTTAGGAGCACGCCCATTTTGACAGAACCAATGTAATAATAATAATAATAATAATAATAATAATAATAATAATAATAATAGCACGCCCATTTTTACAGAACCAATGTAATAAATAATAATTATACATAATAATATTACGTAGAATTAGTGGTGCTTAGTATTAGTCTAAATGATAATAAATAATAAGTGAAATTAAATAAATAAATAACTTACTTAATCTAATTTATTATTTAATGTCACTTTAATATAGTGTCAAGTACAACAACATTTCTCTAATATTAATAATAATATAAAAATAAAGTTACATTACCTTTTTTTTAAGCGAACACTACATTATTAGATAGCCAACAATTTCTAGATAAAATTACATAGTTATCCCCTATAAGAGTATTTTCAAGAGTCTATTTAAAATATACTCTTTATTTTGGAGAGCTATGCCTAAAAAATAAGTTCCAATAAACTCTTTAATTTAACTTTTGATTTTAGAGAGTTGGAGAGTCAATCCCTCTCTATTTTATTTGTATTACTGCATTTAATGTATTCACACTTTCATCAATAGTCATTTATGAGAAATACTTAGGGTATCTCCAATCTATAGTTATAGTCATGGAATAAATTGATAATTAGTAAAAAAAATATGTTTTTTGTATATATATTAAATGTTTGACATTTTTATGTAGAATGTCATGAGATAAGATTCTATATAACAATATCAAGTATTAATTTAACCAATCAAAAATTTTCTCTCTTTTTCTTTTTTTCAAAATCTTTAATAATAACTCAACAAATATACAATGTTGACATTATTACATTGAAGATTTTTGGAAAATAATGTCAATATTTTTTGACACATATGCACCTAAGACACTTCACTTTCATTTTGCATTGGAGATGATGCTCTAGGCACAGCGGATATACATCTTATGGGGTACATCTGATAAGTGTTTTATTAGATTGTTTAATTTTTCCATATTAGTGGTTTATTGTGTGTTTTATTATGTTAAAATATTTATTTATGTTTAGTTATTTATTTGTTATAAGAAAAAGAAAATAATTGAAAAAAATCTAGAACAGGCTGACTTTGTAAAGATTTTAGGACATCAGCACCCAAACTTGAGTCACTAGAAAAAATAAAATAAAAAAAAAAAGAGAGAGATGATGCAGCCGTACTAGTCAGCTGTGCGTCCACACCCATATCGGCTGAAGCAAACAGACCAGGCAGAAGGGCCAGTGCAGGCGCGCCGCCTGCCTAGTGCGCCCCCACCCCATGCTGTCTTCTAGACCAGATTCGCCCACGCGACTATGTCTCTATTCTGTGACTTCATGCGGAGATTTCTTCTTTTTTCCTTGTTAGTCTAAAATGCATTTTATGCTTATCCTTTGTACAATATTTTACTTTTTCGCTCTTTTTTTTTTTCATTGAGTTTTTTCCTCTGTCTTATCCGACTAATAATATAGTAATATATATTTAAATGTGTTCATGTCAATATAATCTCTTTTAATAATAAAAAAAATAACACCATTTATTACTCACCCCACGTCTGGGGGGGGGCGGC